>VSMD01041393.1:0-153185 GCA_008750895.1 Mirza zaza
TTGTTGTATTAAATGAACAACCACTTTCACTCGTTCTTAGATTAATGTTCATTTAACATGCATATGACATTAATTCCCCTAATCAATTAATCTTATTTATAAGCATCACTAATTGAAAGATTGTAAACATTTATAAATTTGACATACCTGATTTTCTTAAGCACTTCTAATGCAGAACACAACACACAAGTTGTTCTAAGCACCCAAGCAACTCTTAGAAATCTAATTAATCAAACTGGTAAATCAAGTTGTTTTAGAGAGTTCAATACTCTTAACAAAAGTAATCAAATTCTCTTATGCCTTCCAATGTAACAGTACCAGTCTGTAATCAATTATATATTTCAAATTAAAATCACAAGGTGAAACTGATGAATTCTCAAATATGTCAGATTCTCAAATATTATTGAGGCTTTAAATAACAAAAAACATGAGATTCCCTGGAGCTAATGTATTTTCTCATACTTCTACATAATCATTTCAACTGTATATTTTTGTTTGTTTGTTTTTGAGACAGGGTCTTCCTTTGTTGCCAGGGTTGGAGTGCAGTGGCATCACCATAGCTTATTGCAACTTCCAACTCCTGGGCTCAAGTGATCCTCCTGCCTCAGTCTCCTGAGTAGCTGGGGCATAGACGTGTGCCACCATGGATGGCTAATTTTTTAATTTTTTGTAGTGACATTGTCTCAATATGTTACCTAGGCTTGTCTCAAACTCCTGACCTCAAGCAATGCTCCTGCCTCAGCCTCTCAAAGTGCTGGGATTACAGGCATGAGACACCACGCCCAGCCAACTGTATAAGTTTTGTGGTCATATAATGAATAAATTTGTATCTTTTCCATCAAATTTAAGTGAACTACTAAGCAATTTCATTGGAAAAAATATAAATGGCAAATAAATACAAATAAAAGTTAAATATAATTTTAAATATGTATAAGATTGATTATACTCAAGAGAAACAGGCAGCCTCACTATTAGGAATATATATTGTTAGGAACTTTTTGGAGAACAGTTTGGCAATTTGGTCCAAGTTTTTAATTAGTCTCTCCTTTGACCGAAAAATTTCACATCTTAAAATTAATCCTATAAAATACCTGCATTTGGATCAATGATATATATACCTATTATATATTTTATGTGTATATACACATAAAGATGCTCATTGCAACATCGTTTGCAATAATGATACATTGCAAACAACCCAAATGCCCTCTGAGAGTACACTGGTTAAATCAATGTGGCACATCATGTATGTAGCAGCATTGAAAGAGGTCCAACATTTAACACCCAGAATGGTTTCTGACATGTAATGGGCTCTCAACAAATATGAAGGAATGAATAAAGAGTCAAAAGCAACTTGCTAGATTGTTTGTTTTGTTCACCTTTTCATTCATTCATTCATTCAGCATGTATTCTTTGGGGATATAATGGTGAGCACAGACAGATCCAGGCACTTCCCTCAAAAAACACACAGTCTATTAACAAATACAGTCATTAATTTTTACAAATTTCAAATAAGGGAAAACGAACATGAGTTATGAAGAAAAAGGACACAGTGCTATAAGATTCTATGCTTGGGCAATTTGACCTAGTCTGGGAGATTTAAAGCAAACAATGTACATTATATACATATATTAGTACATACATTGAAAATACTGTGTTACTTTCACTGTCTACATAAGACATTCTTGTATTATTTGAAACTTTCAGTAAATATGTCTTGCTCTTGTAACCAGACAAAGGTATACATGTATAGATTTTAAACCCATATAAACAGTTTTCAAACTATATCAACAATTCCCGAAACGGTGGGGAAAGAAGGATGAACATACATGCCAGCCTGAGAGGGAAAAATGAAAGTGGGAGAGCTACATGTGGTACGGTAGACAGAATTCTACGATGGCCCCCAAGACTCTGGCCACCGAGCGCACACACTTCTCTGTTACTCAGTCAAACACAAATCAAGGTGTTTCTAATGAAAAGATTTTCTAGATGTATTTAAAGTTTTTAATCAGTTGACTTTTAAATCAGGGAGATGATCAGAGGTGGGCCTGACCCGATCGGGTGAAGCCTTAAACGAAGTCAGAAGTCAGGGCGATTCAAGCAGAAGAGACTCCCCTGCTAGTCTTAGGGTAGCAGCAACCGTTTGTTCGTTGGCCCTGGCAAGGACCTGAGGGTGGCCTCTAGGAGCCGAGAGGGGTTTCCAGCTGACAACCAACAAGGTAGCAAGGATGTCAGACCTACAACAGCAAGAAACTGAGTTCTACCAACAACCAGTGAGCCTGGAAAAGGACTCCAACCCTCAGATAAGATCACCAGCCACGGATCTTGAATTCAGCCTGGTGAGACACTGCCTCGTTCTCGGACTCTTGAGTCAAGGCAATTGTGAGATAATAAATTCATGTTGCTTTGCGTCACTAAATGTGTGGTAATGTGTACACCACAATAGACAACTAATACAGCTGGCATTGGGAATCACAGTTGCTTATAAGCCTGTCGTGCTTGTCCCCAGCCTGATACTTAGGAGTTAAAAAGTTGAGGGGTTGAGAAATGCTATACTACCTGATTAAGTAACGAGGTAATGGAATAAAATTTGTGTCTACTACAACTATATCCCATCAATACCGTCTTGCCCAGAAATTTATTTTTCCTCATTCCAATTGCAAGCGACTATGCAATTGCCTTTAAAACATTGCTCTTTCCAGAAATATTTTTTAGCAGTCTTTGTTTTAGGAATGTAACTAATACAGCCCACGCGCATTTTCTGTCCCTCTCTCAGCCCCAGTTGTCGGTTCCCTGTAGAACCTGTGTAGACTGTTGTTGGCATTGGTCCATCTTTCCTTGACCACTCTCCATGTCCTCTTCCTCCCTTTATTCCTTGTGGTTGTCATAATATTGGGGCATAATCTGAAGTTGTATCCTCTGTGGAAAAGAGTCTCAGACTCTTAGATAAAGCCTTGATTCCTTCATGTGAGAGACTGAGGATCACCTCTTACCTGTTTTAAATAAGGGGGTTCACATTAATTATTAACCTGTAATGGCCAGTTTTTGTTTTTCATTTCTGCATACCACCAACCAAAATAAAATTTAGGAATGTTTCATTCAAAGAAAAGGAAATTACATCATAAACTGCAATGAAGTATGGGACTGAGGATTTTTTCCCCCCTTCTCTTTAGAGTATGAAGCTGAGCAGCCTCCCTTTCCAGAAGTATACAAAGCCAAACACGAAGACGTGATGACTGTGAGTATTGCCCAGGCTTCAGCCTAAATAAGAGGCTCTAAAATGAGAACAGACCGACCGCCAGGGTTTGGCCGACAGTGTCATGAGTTAGGGAGGTGGGGAAGGGATGGCACTGGAGCTACAACCGAAAACTTGGGGCCAATCCTAACTTGATGACTAATGTTGCGACTTAGAGGGCATCACGTGACCTCTTTAAGCTGTAGTTTCTGCACCTATGAAATGGGACAGATAATCCTTGACTAACTCACAGGGCCTCTGTGGGGCTCAAATGAGATCTTGGGTGAGAAAAGTCTTTACAATGGATCTAACACCACGTCCATGTTGGGGACAGTTGCGGATAGTGCAGGTTTCTGCACGTGCCAGCGGGGAGGAAGATGAAGAGTGTGCTAAGGAGAGAGGGCCAAAGACAAGGCAGCCAGGAAGGGATTCCCTCAGGAAGTCTATCTTGGAGATAAATAGGGACTTAATGGAGTTCAACATTTTTTTAAAAAGTTAGTTTCTGAAAGATGAAGGAACTTGAGCAAGGTCACAGGGATGGAACCAAAACCCACATCTTTAGACTTCTGGTAACTTCATTGACTGCAGCTGCCCCTGACATAGGATTTTGGTGTCTGAGACATCCTTCTTGTTCAGTGATTGTTCCTTTTTCATAGTGTCCTGTCCTTGCTTTATGGATATAATTCTTTCTCAAATTTCTCTGCAGATACTAATTACAGTTCTGTTCCCTGAATTATTAGTACTTCTTCCCAGGGTCAATTGTTCTGTTTATAGATCTTGATCTTTGTCTTTTATGCTATTGATTTTCTTGATCTGAGTAGAGAGCTTTGTTTATTCAAAATTTAACATGGAGGCCTGAGTGCATTTTTCTCTATAGCTGGTATATTAGAGTTCTCCAGAGAGACAGAACCAGTAGGATATATATGTAGAGAGAGAGGTGAGAGGGCATTTATCCAGGGAATTGGCTCTGCAGTTGTGAAGGCTGAGAAGTCCCATGCTCGGCCATCTGCAAGTTGGAGAACCAGGGAAGCTGGTGGTATGGCTCAGAACAAATCCGAAAGCCTCAGAACCAGAGGAAATGATGGTGTAACTATTAGTCTGAGGTTGTGACCAAAGTCCCGAGATCCTCAGGAGCTGCTGGTTTGAGTTCTGGAGTCCAAAAACCAGGGGACCTGGAGTTCTGAGGTCCAAGGGCAGGAGAAGGAAGGCATCCCGGCTCTCGACGAGAGCAAGAAGTCACCCTTCCTCCACCTTTTTGTTTCTTCCAGGCCCTCAGCTGATTGGATGGTGCCTGTCCACACTGAGGGCAGATCTTCCCCACTCAGTTCAGTGACTCCCATGCCATCTCCTCTGGAACACTCTCAGACACACGCAGAAATAATGCTTTACCAGCTATCTAGGCGTCCATTAATCTGATCAAGTTGACACCTAAAATTAACCATCTCAGCTGGTGCAGTTTTCTTCTACTGCTACACATGCGGGTTTGTTTTCTGGATGGGTCTCTTCTATGAACAGAAAAACACTGCCTGGGAGCTCATGAAGCGCGAAGACTGTCCACTGGAAGACTTTCCTTCCGGGTGAGCAGGCAGAGACTCAGTATTTTGGGATTGGGCAGGGGGTCTCTCCAAATCATTTTTTTTTTCTTTCAGCCACCAACATGGTACTCTATGTAGTTCTAAGTAGTTCTGCTCCTTCCCAGGGCTGTTTCATTTGTTTACAGAAGAGTCGTTGGAAAGAGGGGGAGCTGGATATATAATAAAATGCTGGTGTGAGCAGCTTCATGTATATTGGGGGGGCTGAAGCAGAGGTGGAGAAGGTGGGCATCAGGCCAGCAGAGCCCAGCCAGATTTCCGCTTAACGCCTGCATATCATTCCTGTCTCATAACTACCCTGCAATGCCTGTCAACTCTGAGTGTTAGCCCTTTTGAGACTCTGGTGGGAAGATGGACATCTGTCCTCTGGGGCAGTTTCCTCCTGTGGCTGCCTTCCCTTCTCACTTATCAAAACAGGCTTCATCCCTGTTTCTTTTGGATATGTTTGCAAGTCTCTCATTTACACATGGTCCCCTGATTCTTTTCTCTATTAGGGGTTTATTCCTTGACTGTCATTTATAGGTGTCTCATGGGGAATTCAGACAAAGATTTTATGTTCAGTGTGCCCCCTTGAACCTAAAGTCTGAGACAGAATTTTATTCCTTTGTAAGGTTATAAGAGAAAATACAATTATTTACACTGTTTATGTGAATTGACTTCCCTCTCCAACCTACCCCCAGGTTTCACCATTTGAGGAAATGCTGTCGCATGGCTTCAATGTAGAGCACTATTTTTCAGTTTCGCATTTCCCTGTGACCTCATATAAACCCTGTCTTGAAGATAAAGTGGAAACATTCGATCCAAAAACATGTAAGTAAAGAAATGAGATTTCATCTTTTGTAGTTTGAGGCTTGTAACATTGCAAAACTGCAGGGTGGGGATGGGAGTGGACAGATACACCTCAGGGAGACCACATAAATAAGTTCTTGTTTTAATTTTTATTTTTAAGAGAAATATCCTTTATTCCACCGATTTATCTTTAAGGTTAAAATGTAATAAAGATAATGAGTGACAACAAGCATACCTTGATCCTACATTAAATACAAATGGGGGAGAGAGAAGGGTAAACAAATGTGAAAAGGAGAAGAAAACATCACGCTGCCTTGCTGTGTGTGTGGAAGCCAGAGGTGGAGGCTGCAGAACTGAGTCCGGTTCTTTGGGCCCTCCCTGGTGCCAGGCCCTCTCCACCTGGTTTTTTCTGTGCCCTCTGATAGCATGCTTTGGGCCTGGGCCAGCCACTGCCTCCATTGCTGTGGGCACCAGGCCCTGTCCATTATACTTCCCTAGCCATTGTCCCCCTGGCCACACTGGCCTCCTTGCTGTTCCTGCCTTAGGAACCTGGCCTTACATAAGACCCTGCCCACATCCTTGCCAGACTACAGAGGCTCATAGGGACATTTTAAGTTTCTTTAGTAATACAGCCCAACTCAGCAACTCAGCAGTCTGGAGCAAAATGTAACGTTTAAGGTCGTGTTATTGAACAGACGGTACCTTTTTCTGGGTCAGAAGTAAACATTTCTCCCAGATCAGCTTGGGCTGTTTGGGATCTGTAGTGGGAAATTTTGTTTGTTTGTTCTAGGTCCCCCCAAAGCATATTTGGAAACTTACATCTTTCCAGTTCTGCTTCCCGGAATGGCCAGCCTGCTTCACCAGGCAAAGAAAGAAAAATGTTTTGAGGTCAGTTGCTTGGCAGGGTTTCTTTATTTTTAAATTCTCATAATTCATTTTTATCAGAGGGCAGCTCATTATCTCAGTACCATCAAGTCATTCTCAAAATGATCCCCGTGGGAGGGAAAGCCTGTGTTTTGGGTCACTTACCCAACCCCAGCCACGCCACCTAGCTGTGCTTGTAACACGCGCTGCCATCTGTCTGGCCGCTGGGGCTCCAGAGAGGTTTTCTGCCTTGCTTGGCCTCCCAGCTTGCTTTTCCTGTGCATTTGGCATCTATCAGGCGTTGGGTCCTCCGCTCCTGTTTATCACATGTGTTCAGGAAAGCTCTCCTCACCCCTTATCTGGCTCTGGATGGATCTTCCCTCTCTGGCCTGTCCCTATCCCACTTCATGCCAACTGTCATGCATGTAACTCGCTTCCGGAGAGGTCTGGCACACAGTAAGTGCTCAGTAAATAGCAGTCATTATCACACTGCAGCCAGTTATCTGTACAAACTGAGTTCTGATCCTGGTGCACCCCCATGTAGATACCCATAAGGCTCCCTCTTTTCTACAGCTCACAAGATACTTTGGGTGTGTGTGTTCCCTGCACAATCTTGAATTCTAGAATTTGGATGACCCACCCAAAGAGAGTAAAACAACATTTCATATTGGCCAAGCACTTGGTCTGTGCCAGGCACTTTGCTAAGTGCCTTGTCATCTATTACTTCAGTTAATCCTCACAACAGCCCTAGAAGGTTCCTACTATTATTGTTATTTGCATGTTATTTGCATTCTGCAGATGATAAAACAGAGGGACAGAGGTTTGAAATGTAATCAAGGTTGCATGGCAGAGCTCGAATCCAGATTCAATGATTCAAAATTATACTAAAAAGGTTGACAGTAATTACAGTGCAAAGCCCAATCAGTATGACACATCCGGGGTCTATAAAAGCATTCAGAGTTAATGATATCACCTGAGTAGCTGCTCTTCAGCATGGGGTCCCTGTCTGAGAGGACCTGCGTACTGCCCTGATGGTACTTGTAGATTCCAAGGAGACAAAGTTTTCACGTGTTCTAGCAAATACTCAATTTTTCTTTAGCAGTGCCTTGACATTACACTGCCCCTCTTGCTTCTTTTTTATTATTATTATTTTTCTTTTTTGAGACAGAGTCTCACTTTGCTGCCCAGGCTAGAGTGAGTGCCATGGTGTCAGCCTAGCTCACAGCAACCTCAATCTCCTGGGCTTAAGCGATCCTACTGCCTCAGCCTCCCAAGTAGCTGGGACTACAGACATGTGCCACCATGCCCAGCTTATTTTTTCTATATATATCAGTTGGCCAATTAATTTCTTTCTATTTGTGGTAGAGACGGGGTCTTGCTCTTGCTCAGGCTGGTTTCGAACTCCTGACCTCCAGCAATCCACCCACCTCGGCCTCCCAGAGTGCTAGGATTACAGGAGTGAGCCACCTCGCCCGGCCTTCCCTCTTGCTTCTTATAACCCCACATTATACCACCCCCTAGTTGCCTGCCACTTGATCCACTCAGCATGACATTCCTCTGACAGTCCTCACCATGACAGTTATGCCTGTCCTTGAGGCAGAAAGGTTTTGTGAGACATTGATCAGAATTTGGGCAGCACAGTTACGAAGGAAGAATTTGGGGTACACCCCTGGGCCATAGCACACCATTTGACAGTGATGGATCCATACAACGAGGCCAGCAGCCCTCAGCCTGGCCTTTCAGGGCCCTGGCCTTTCAGGGCCCTGCCCTGTCTTTTCCTTCCAGTCTCATATCCCTCTGCTCTCCTTCCCTGTTGGCACCCTCCAGCCAAACAGAACCACGCTGAGTCCCCTGCACCAGCCCCCCACTTCCTGGCCTCTGTGCATCTGTTCCTTCTTTTTTTAGAAAAAAATCCTGGAGCTCCTCTTCTCTGCATATTTAAGTTCTACTTGTTTTTCCAAACTCAGCTCATGACTTCTCTCCAAGGCTTCCAGTCCCTGCTGGGCCCAAACTAGAAGTAATTGATCCCAGCTCTCAGATTTCGGAGTATTTCATCTGTTCCTCATTTTATGGCAAATTAAGACATCCTTAATTAAGACATTCTTGACCCACATATGCTTAATTTTATATATGTCTATCTCCCCCAATATTCTAAGTTACTTGAGGACAGATTATCTATCTGATTTCTTTTTTATTTTATTTTATTTTTGAGACAGGGTCTTGCTCTGTTGCCCAGGCTGGAGTGCCGTGGCAAGACTAGAACTCCTGGGCTTAAGCAATCTCCTGCTTGAGCCTCCTGAGTAGCTAGGACTACGGGCACGTGTCACCGCACCCAGCTAATTTTTCTTATTTTTTTGTAGTGATAGAGTCCACTATGTTATCCAGGCTGGTCTCAAACTCCTGGCCTCAAGTAATCCTCCTGCCTTAGCCTCTCAGGTAGCTGGGATTAAAGGTGTGGGCCACTGCAGCTGGCTTGATTTAGTTTTGTATCTCTACTCAATGACTAGTATACTCTACCCAATGCCTAGTACAGGGGTCCTCAAACTTTTTAAACAGGGGGCCAGTTCACTGTCCCTCAGACCGTTGGAGGGCCGGACTATAGTTTAAAAAAAACTATGAACAAATTCTTATGCACATTGCACATATCTTATTTTGAAGTAAAAAAAACAAATGGGCAAAAACACCTCATGTGGCCCGCAGGCTGTAGTTTGAGGACTCCTGGCCTAGCACATAGTGAACATATAGTTGGCCCTTGCTAAATGTTGAGTAAATTAATGTATTGTTATATATCAGAATGCATCACTATTACAATGTCCTTGACCAAAACCCAGCTCTCTTTTCTCTGGGAAGGCTGTTCTGTTGGATTCATCCCTGGAGGATGCCTCAGAAGGGAGAGAGAAGAAGAAAACATCCATCCGTTTCATGAGTTTAGCCAATGGGGAAGAGCAGTGGGTGGCAAATGGCACAGCCTGACTCCCTCTCATATATTAATTATGCAAGTAATTTGTAAATTGGGCCTTGATTTATAGCATAGCAATTAAGATCATGACTCTGGATCAAAGTTACCTGATTTTGAAGTCCACCTCCATCTCAGCTGGCTGCACAGCCCAGGACAAGTCATTTCATCTTTCTGAGCCATTGTCATTTCTTTATAAGTAAAATGAGGTTGATCATAGCACCTGCTCATGGGATTATTATGCTAATGAAATGAGGTAGCTCATGCAAAGTGCTTGGGCCTGTGCCTGGACCACAGAAAGCACTCAATAAATGTTAACTTATTATTTATTGTCAGTGTTACTGTGCTATGGGTGCTTCCCTGGTAGGGGGTTACACCTGTTACCTGAGTGGTCTCACTTTTGTTCCTTGGCCCCCTAGAGGCCTCAGTCAGGACTTGGTCCCAGCTCCCAGAAAACCATCCAATTCCACAGTGATTTCATGAGGAAGGTTTATTTTATGGATCTTTTCATGGGGAGCTGGGGAAGAGGGTTTTGTTCACACTTATCAAGCAATACTTCATTAATTCTCTCTAGAAACATGCTTGTCCTCTCCAGGCACCCGCTCTAGATCCTGTACAGAATTGTTCAGCTTGCATCGCCCACTCAGCAAGACCAAAGCTCAGCACTGGCTAACCTTCCTCCCTGGAGGTGCAGTTCGGCCCTCATCTATAGCCCTTGGGGGTAGGAGAGGGGGTGGGAGCTTCACATCTTGTCGGATAAAGATGCCGTTGTGGCTCAAGCCTGTAATCCTAGCTCTCTGGGAGGCCGAGGTGGGCTGATCGTTTGAGCTCAGGAGTTCGAGACCAGCCTGAGCAAGAACGAGACCCCATCTCTACTATAAATAGAAAGAAATTAATGGGCCAACTAATATATATACAAAAAATTAGCCGGGCATGGTGGCACATGCCTGTAGTCCCAGCTACTTGGGAGGCTGAGGCAGCAGCATTGCTTGAGCCCAGGAGTTTGAGGTTGCTGTGAGCTAGGCTGACGCCACGGCACTCACTCTAGCCGGGCAATAAAGTGAGACACTGTCTCAAAAAAAAAAAAAAAAGATGCTGTTGTAAGGCTTTCTTCATATTGCTCTGCCAGACATGATTAGTTTCGACACACAGGCCTGGTGAATTCAACTCTAGGGAACCTCAATCCCACCTCTTTCTCCTGACTTGCTGCTATAGACCTGGTTGTCCTGTCTAAACCAGGAAATGCCACAATGATCAGATCCCCTATTTTCATTAACACAAGAGGGCACTCTGCTGAAGGGGACCATAAACAGAAAAAGCTGGTAATATCAATATCAGTGATTCAGGTACTATCAAATCCAAATCATTCTCCTCTCACCTGCAGTTTGACTACTGCTGTGATAATTGTCAGAAATAGTATGACAAGTTAGAGAAGCTACCTTATTGATTAGTTGCCCACTGTGCACAGGTCAAAATGCTTTCCACATACTACCTGGTTTCACCCTTACAATAACTGTCTAAACCAAACCCTCTTTTTCATCAACCCCTTTTTACAGAGGAGGGCCCGGGAACTCAGAGAAGTTGAGCATTACTCAAGATCACCCAGTTAGGAAGCGACAGAGCACATCAGCAACCAAGGTCCAGATGACCCTAGAGCTTGTGCTTTCATCCCTCCTAGTAAATGAGAGTTGGAAGCCATCCTCTAAATAGCTCCCAGAAATACTGATTTTTCTTCATTCACAGCTATTTTCTGGAGAACAGATTGCTACTTGCCTTAGGTTATAAAGTCTAAACTGCTTCTAATTCTTAACTAATTTTCATTTGCTCATTTGGCTTTCCCTAACAACTTAATTCTTGTCCACTATTCATGACGGAACTTCTCCTATATGTGTTGTTAAACAGGTGCAAGGTGTGGCTGAGTAGGATGGGAGTAAGGTTGGGGGGAAGGTCAGAGAGCAGAACCCTCAGTCTGGCCCTGCCATTGTCAGATCTCTCTGGCTTCAGTTTCTGCTACTAAGTAAGGAAGACCAGACCATTTCACAGGTCATATTTCAGTGATCGTATAACTTTTTTCTTATCTTGCTGTTGACCGAAGTATATTCAGTGTGCTGTGCTTTTTGTTAGATTGAACAAAGTATGGAATATAATGATTAGACAATGAAATGAGTACAATGGAATAATCTTTGTTTACATACATGTAAAGAATATCTGCCAGCAGGTTAAGTCACCTGGGTTTAGTTCTGTTCAACAAACATTCATTAAGCCCTGCTATGTGCTGATTATGGGGCCAGGCCCTGGGGACAGAAAGGATAAGACATGTCCCTGTCCTCCAGAAAACCACAGACTAGTAGTAAACCTTTGGTAGGTGAAGGATAATGATGAGCTAAGGTCATCATTCTCCCTCTTCTGTTTTTTTCACTCCTGGGATGTAAGAATGAGGGAGGAGAAATGGCAGGAGTGGATCTGGTGTTGGGAATTGATTTCCAGACCTTGAGGCAGCTATATTCCATTGTGTAGCCTTTATTTTAATTTATTCAGCAGTTACTCTTCTGATTTATACCCTTTCATAGGGCACAAAAATCAGCTGAAAGGGCAGTAATTAAGATTTCACATTGAAGTTTGCATATCTAATATTTGCCCATAAATAATTTTATAATGAGGGGGCTACAGTTTCCAGCCTCCAGGCAGTGATAAAACACTCTTAAAGAATCAGAGAAATTTCTATTTGTATTAGAGATTAATGAGGCATCCTTGTGCCAATTCATTTTTCATATTTGACATCCTGCAGATGAGCTGCTTCTGAGACTAAATGAAAACAATCTAAACATCAACTGTTGCAGGTGCTTGAATGGAGCAGTAAAGTTTAAATTTTATAATGAATGATCAAGGCATCTAGAAAATGTGGGTTCTTAAAACTGTTCACTTGCAAGAATGGATACACTTTAAAGGCATTTAGGCACTTTGGAGTTCTTAATCCTGCTCGACCATTTCCTTGCAGTGAGGTCCTATGTGATCTGTGAGCCTCAGTTTCTTTAACTATTGAGGGAACGACAGAGCTGCTACTGTCACTGGGAAGAAGAGGAGAAGTATGTAATGATGCTCACAGACACCCAGGAATGTTAGTTTTCTACCCCTCTTCCGTCCAGGCTTTGCCAGGAAGCTCAGTATTTTGAAGGCTACAAATATGCAAGGAGGATAAACGACTATTAACATTTTTCATTTCTGGACTTAGGATTTTTTTTTTTTGAGACAGAATCTCACTCTGTTGCTCGGGCTAGAGTGCCATGGTGTCAGCCTAGCTCAAAGCAACCTCAGCCTCCTGGGCTCAAGCGATTCTCCTGCCTCAGTCTCCCGAGTAGCTGGGACTATAGGCATGCACCACCATGTCCAGCTAATATATATATATATATATGTATGTATGTATGTATGTGCGTATATATATATATATATTTTTTTTAGTTGTCCAGCTAATTTTCTATTTCTTTAGTAGAAACGAGGTGTCACTCTTCCTCAGGCCAGTCTGAAACTCCTGAGCTCAAACGATCCTTCCACCTCGGCCTCCCACCTCGGCCTCCCAGAGTGCTAGGATTATAGGCATGAGCCATCACGCCCAGCCTTAGGATTTCTTAATTAAATCTAATTCCTTCCATTTTTACCCCCCTGGTCATGTAGTCTTTGTGGCTATTTCTGAATATTTTTGAAGGTTTAAAAATTACATTATTGCCATCTCAACATTTGTCAGACCCAAGTGGAAAGCCCGTCACCCAGATCTGCAGGAGAGATTTGCATTTTCTTGATTCAGCTGTTCCTCATGTCCTGTCATTGGGATTAGATGCTTAAACTGGAGGATAACTGGCCTCCCCCCAAAATTACATAACAGGAGCATTCTTATCTATCACCCACAACTGCACTTGCATCTGAATGGCTCTTACCTAGCAGCGTAATTCATTGTTCACTGGGACCATTCAAATTATATCTTGAAATAGCATTTATATTAAGTTGCTGAGGAATAAGTGCTGATTTGTATTTTGCCCTTAACATGCTGACTACTATTTATTTATACTTGCTTTTATTATTTTCTGTTCTACGATATAGCCCCCCACAGTGCCTGGAACACAGTAGGGCCCCAATAAATATGTATTGGATGAATGAATGAATATGGTCTCTCTGAAGTCGGAGCCTCCTTTTAAGACAGGAGTTCTGTAGAGGTCAGTGACCTTTCTGTCAGTTTGCCATAGCTGTTACATGCAGGAGGTGATTTATTAACTGTACCTGCAGTCTTTGGGGCTACCGCTTCTGGAGTGAGGGAGATGATGGGGAGGCTGCCCAGGTCTGTTGGGCCCCCTGGAGCTAGAACAGGAGCAAATCCCCTAAAAATTAAAGGGGCCTCATAAACAATGGAGAGCCAGAGGGTTGAACAAGAGGCTAGAATTCAAGAATAGTAGGTGTTAGCACTTTTGGAGCCCTTACTTTGCGCTAGACATTGTTCTATGTACTTTACCTGTAGGAACTCATTTAATCTTCCCAACAATCCTTGGAGGTGGGTACTATTATCACCATCTTACAGATAAGGGCTGTACAGCACTGAGGCTAACCAAGAAGCTCAAGTGCACACCTGGGAAGTGGCAGACCCAGGATTCAAACCAAGCAGTCTGGATCCTGAGTCTAAGAGTTTGACCACTACCCCAGGCTGCCAGTTGGTCTAACAGCTTGCCAGAAGCAGAGAGCGGATTCTGATATGAAGGATGGGTCTGGAGGCTGTGGAGAAGGGTGAGAAGCTAGCCAGCTTTTTGCTAGGTTGTCCTGTGAGTACTACGAAATTCCAAGGAAGGCCAGGGGGATAGATCACAGGGAGAGATGGTAGGAGGTAACACCGAATTCTTATGCCATAGAGCACTTGGACCGTTGTACACATGCCTGGTGTGTGATGTGTGGTGTTCGTGGGTGTAGGTGTAGCTGTGTTATGCAAACTGATGAGGCAGAACATGGTAAGTGGTCCAGTGGTTCCAAACCCATCCTCCAGAATCAGGTGGACTCTGCTTCTAACCTGCGTCTGTCCCCAACAAGCTGTGCCAGCTTGATTATTTTGATTCACTAATCTTCTGATTCTTTTATATATGTTATTTTAAATATTATGAATTTAATAAAGTTCCTAACCAAATAGCTTGTTCATCCTTAGATATTTAACTTTTTTACATGCTCACAATAAAAGCTTTTTTAATAAATAAATAAAATTATTTATTTATTTAATCTCCTCTATCCCTTATTTTTTAGAGGAGATTACAATTGGGAGAATAAACTTTAAGCATATAATTTCCATGAATTATCTCAGCCTGAGACTTAGATCAAGACTGTGTGCATTTCATGGTATGAATTTAACAAGCAAAATAGATCTATTTACCCCTTTTTCAGATGGTTGTTTTCAACCATGTCTAAAAAAAGGCCATAGAGAAGATTTAAGTGACAGCTGTATGACATGAAATTAACAATCTATAAGTAAAGTCAGTGGGCCTTCTAGTTTTGCTGTGAAATTAGCCGGGTGCTAGCAGTATTTTATATTGTGTTAAACAAATATGTTAATACTTTGTGAAAGATAAAGAATAGAATGGAAAATGATTGCTTTGTACAAATAGCTGGTGGAAATACATCTGTGGGCCAACAATAGATATTGTGTAATATGTTTCCTGTGTCCACTGATTTATGCAGCACGTGTAGACCAAGCCAAAGGTAACGGAATGCAGATAATAGTGTCTAAATCTGTTAGCCAATAAAGAAAGAATCATATGTAAGTTGGGAACGAGATGAAAGTTTTGGGCACTTTGCTGTCCTAGATGATGTTCCGGTATTTTGACAATATTTTAAAATTTTAAAATATTCACAAGTTACTTTTGTAATTGGAAAAGATAGAAGTTATAAATAAATAACATCTTCAAGTCAGCGTATTTGACCCTGCTACCCATGCTGGGTTACTTTCTCTTCTTCCTCTTTCTTTTCCCTCACACGCAGGTGAATCACCTCACCTCCACCTTTTTGCCGCTCATTCTCTTTATTGTGGCACTCTGGCCTCCAAATGCTCCGATACAGCTCCTTTCAAGTTCACTTAATGAATGACCCAGTACTGCCAAGTTCGGTAACCTATTCCAGAGACAGAAAAGGAGGCCAGCCTGGCTGGGGCAGAGCAAAAGAGATAGGAAGTGATTTTGGCAGGGTCAGCCCAGCAGTGGCCGTATCACACAGGGCCTTGCAGGCTGCATCGGGTTGGCTGGTAAAGAGCGTGGGGTTTATGTTAAGGGCAGAGGGAAATAATTGGAGCAGTGACCCTCCACCCTATTGGGCCCAATGCCCCGTTGTCAAAGCATCGTATAGTGAGTGCCCTTCTTGCTATCTTGAAATGAAGTGCTTAGATGATGTAACCTATTCCTCAGTTACCTGATTGCTGCATTGTAAACTAAACTGCCTGAAAACTTTGTGGCTTAATATAACAACCATTTGTTATTTCTCCTGATTCTGTCGGCTGACTGGGCGGTCCTGCTGGTCTCCCTTGGGCTTGCTCGTGTGGCTACGGCCATGATGGTGCTGGGCTAGAAGGTCCAATTCAGCCTCACTCACGTGCCTGGGGCCTTGGTGGTGGCTGTGGGCTGGGGTGCATGGGTTCTTGCCTGTGTAGCCTTTCATCCTCCAGTGGCCACACCAGCTCCTTTACAGTGTGGGGTCTCAGGGCAGCTTTCCAAGAGCGCAGAGGCAGAAGTGCAAAGCCTAGGCCTTCTGGAACGCCAGCATTAATTCTACCGCATTGCATTGGTCAAAACAACCCCTAAGCAGTTGAAAAATAGACTCTATCTTTTCTACTTCTGGTAGACGTAGCAAAATCACATTGCAAAGGGGTATGGACCAAGGAGGTATGATTAATTAGGGGCCATTATCATGATAAACTATCACATCTATCTATAGAGTAATTTCCAAAAAAATATATAGTGACCATTTATATTCTAGTGAACTGTAATATAAAGGAGCAATAAAATGAAAATAATTTATAAATAATGCATATTTTATTTTTTAAAATGTTCAGGTAAAACGACACTAGAAAATAAGAAGTAGTCACTTGCTTACACCTATATTTAGAATAACCACGCATACAACAGCTACAAAAGGCAAGCTGAATCACCTGTGTTATGTCAGTCACTCAAATGCTACAAGTGGTATTGCGCTTGGTGATAGGATTTTCTGAAAACAAAATACAATTTTCTCTTGACGTATGTGATAGTTGCTTTCCTGGAAAAAGTAATGTGTATTAAAACCATGCAAAAAGACATTACATTCAGATGTTAGCGGAGTTAGATTCTAGGTTCAGATGATTATACACAAGTTTTTTTTTTTGTTGTTTTGTTTTTACCAATATCCAGTGGAATATTTGAAAATATTTAGGATGCAGGACAGTTCTTGATTGTGTGGGACAATCCTGTTCCATTGCGGTGTATGGAATACTTCAAGTTTCAAAGTCTAAGTGGGTCTGGTCTGTAGGGCTGTAGTCCTTCTGGAGACTCAGGGGAGAATCTATTTCTTTGCTTTTCCCGGTTTCTGGAGGCCAGTTGCATTCCTTCCTCTCTCTTCACTACAACTCTGCCTTCGTCCTCACATCTCCTTCTCTGACTCTGACCCTGCTGCTTCCCGTATCAGGCCCCTCGTGATTACACTGGGCCTACCTGGATAATCCAGGTTAAATCTCCTCATCCCAAGATCCTTGATTTGATAACATGGGCAAAGTTCTTTTGCCACGTAAGGTAACATAGTCACAGGTTCCGGGGATGAGGACGTGGGCATCTCCGAGGGCCTTTACACAGCCTACCGCACCAGGGGGATCCACCCTGTGCATCTTGAGGGGGAAACATTCCAAGGGCTGCAGGGCCAGGCAGGTCATGAAATGGGCCTGGGGTAACAACAGGGGTCTAGAGGAGGCAGCTGCTATGCTTCTCCTTGCCTGCCAATTGTGGCCTTGTAGGAGCATGGGCTCAGTGTGGCCACATCTTCGGAGTTTTCAGTACAAGCCCCCAGATTTTATCATGAACTGTCTCATTTTTTTTTTCTTTGAGACAAGATCTCCCTGTGTTGCCCAGGCTGGTCTCAAACTCCTGGGCTCAAAGGGGTCCTCCTTCCTATGCCTCCTGAGTAGCTGGGACTACAGGTACATACCACCACGCCTGGCTAATTTTTTGTTTTCAGCAGAGACAGGGTCTCACTCTTGCTCAGCCTGGTCTTGAACTCCTGTCCTCAAGTGAACCTCCTGCCTCAGCCTCCCAGAGTGCTAAGATTATAGGCATGAGGCACAGTGCTTTGGCCATCAGTCTGAATTTTTAAGTGTTGACAATTAACTTCAAAAAATTAAATGCACCCTGCCCAACAGAACACATCTGTGAGCTAGATTTTACCAGCTGGTTACCTCTGATTTGTATTCTTAACTTCTCCTATGAGTTCCTGGTCTGTGATTCTTAGCTATTTGCTGTCTGTCAACCCTTCAACCTCAGGCCTAGAAAGATAACCCGAAGTGCCCTATTATCATACTCTTGAGAACATAACTACTACCATTAGTGACATACCTTTTTTCCCCTATAGCTTTTTTGAGGCATAATTATCAAATAAATATTGTATATAAGGAAGGGCTACAATGAGATGACTTGATGTACCTATACATTGTGAAATGATTACCACAATCAAGCTAATTAACACCCCCATCAAGGCCGGGCGCGGTGGCTCACGCCTGTAATCCTAGCTCTCTGGGAGGCCGAGGTGGGCGGATCGTTTGAGCTCAGGAGTTCGAGACCAGCCTGAGCAAGAGCGAGACCCCATCTCTACTATAAATAGAAAGAAATTAATTGGCCAACTAATATATATAGAAAAAATTAGCCGGGCATGGTGGCACATGCCTGTAGTCCCAGCTACTCGGGAGGCTGAGGCAGCAGGATTGCTTGAGCCCAGGAGTCTGAGGTTGCTGTGAGCTAGGCTGACGCCACGGCACTCACTCTAGCCTGGGCAATAAAGTGAAACTCTGTCTCAAAAAAAAAAAAAAAAAAAAAAACACCCCCATCATATCACATAGTGTCTTAGGCTGTTAGGGCTGCTATACAACAAAATACCATCACTGGGTAGCTTATAAACAGCATAAATTTATTTCTGAGGTTGGGAAGTCTAAGCCTCAGCTCTTAACTGCAGGAAGTGGCCTCTTAACCCAGATGGTGGTGGCTGGAGTCCACCTGTCTGCACCCCAGGCTGTTTGCAAGCCTTGTTAGCAGTGTCCTACTGGCTCCTGGGCTCTCTTCCTCTGCTTTCTCCACCAGACTGTGTTCCCTCACCCTGCATCCAGATGCTGATCTGCCTCACCTGGCCTTTGGACTTGGAATTTGTTCTTGGGATTGCTGGCTTTTGACTCTAACTTCCTTTGAAGGACTCTGGGCTTTTGGGTATTTTTTTTTTTTTTTTTTTTTGTAAAGACAGGATCTTGCTCTGCCGCCCAGGCTAGAGTGCAGTGACACAATCATAGCTCACTGTGGTCTCAAACTCCTGCCTCGGCCTCCCACGTAGTTAGAACTACAGCTGTGCACATCACTTCACTTGGCTAATTTTTTTTAAAAGTTTTTGTAGAGATGGGGTCTCACTGTGCTGCCCAGGCTGGTCTTGAACTTCTGGCCTCAAGTGATCCTCCTGCTTTAGCTTCCTAGTCTTGGGATTACAGGAGTGAGCCACCACACCTGACTTTTTTTTTTTTTGAGGGAAGAGTACTAATTACACAAGTGCTACTTGTTCAGTATAGAAAAATTAGAAACTACCAATAAGCAAACACAAAAACCCACATTGGTCATAGCCCTGTTAATGTGTTTAAAATCTCTCTAGGGTTTTGAAAATTCATATACACACATGCATATTTACTGCATAGTAATACTTTTTTTTTTACATTATACCCACTGTCTGCAACCTGGTTTATTTTTTTTTTTTTGACATAGCAATAGATCAGAAACATCTTTCCTTATACCAGTAGTAACAACCACATGGACTTTCACAGCTTCATCTTGATGCCCTGAACTGATTACCTGTTATTGGACACAGAAGTTTCTAATTTCTCAATATTCTAAACCAGAGGTGGGGAACCTGCAGCCTGAATGCCACATGTGGCCCTTCAGATCCCCAAGTGCAGCCCCTTGACCGAATCCAAACTTTAATAAAGGGATTTGTTCTGTGAAGTTTGGATCCCATCAAAAGGCTGCACTCAAGGATCCAGAAGGCCACATGTGGCCTCGGGGCTGCAGGTTCCTAAACAATACTTCCATGGAAAGCCTCCCTTACATTTCTTTACACACTTGGGACTCCAGTTGTGAGCTTCCTGTTCAGTGGGCCTCAGGTGGGAAACCATTCCCTTCTTTGCTGCCTTTATCTACCTGCGAATTTTGTCGACATATATATATATGGCAATGATTCCTTGGTTCATTCATTCAACAAATGTTTTTTGGACCCTTTATGTGAGGAGGTGTAGAGCTAGGGCTATTTTTATGTTATTTGATGGATTCTTTATGCATATGTATTGTTTCTATAAAATAAATTTTTTAAGAACAACGTATTAGAATCAGATCGAGCTGGATGGGAATCTCAGCTGGGCCCCTCACTTGAACAACCTCACCTCACTGGCTGAACCTCAGTTTTCTCACGCATGAAAGAGGGACAATGATATTAACATCTGCCTCACTGGCTTGTTCTGGTCATCAGGCTAGATCGTTTGGGGAATTGCTCAGCACCTGGCACATGGCGAGTTCTCAGCAAACAACTCACTGTTATTATTATTATTATTATGTGCTGTTGTAAGCACTTGCAGAATAGCAATAATGAATATCACAGTGGCTCAGATCTCAGGCTACCCATAATCTCTGGAAACCTCCTAGTCCAGGAACTTTGCATCTCCTATTTGATCTCTGCCTTTAGTTGGCTGAACTCATCTACTAATCTGTTCTACATACTTGGAACATATGTAACAGGTTACATCTATATCTACACTATAGGGAATTCCTGCAAATCAGTGTGAAAAAAAAGAGAGCAATGCAATAGAAAAATAAAGTATATGATCAGGAAGTTCACAAAAGAGGAGACCTAGAGAGCAGAAAGCAAATTGAATGCTTAACCTCAATAATGTTGAAGGAAATAAAAATAAAACCACAGGGAGATCATTGCTCACAGATCAGCAAAAACTTAAAAGTTTGACAATATAAGGAATGGATGAAGCTGTGGAGAAGGGAACGTTCATGCACTAGTATATAATTTCTCCTGGAGAGAAATTTGGCAGAGCCTAGTAAGATTGAAAACGCACGTAACTTATAACCTAGAAATTTCACTCCTAAATCTGTACCATGGCTAGAAAAACTCTCGCCCTGAAGGACATTAAATGGAACATTGTTTGAAATATTAAAAAATAGAAATGACCTTAAAAGTCTATCAATGGAAGATATATAAATAAAATCTCTTTTTAACCTCTTTATTGAGGTTAATTTATGTATCATTAAATCCACTTATACCCAAGTATCCATAAATGGATGAATGGATAAAGAAAATGTGGGTGCATACACACACACACACAAACACACATACACACACACACACAGGAACAGTCTTAAGCCTTAAAAAGGAAGGAAGTCCTGACACGTGTTACAACGTGGATGAACCTTGAGGACATTATGTGAAGTAAAATAAGCCAGTCGTGAAAACACAAATACTTTATGATTCTACTTAGGTACCTAGAGTAGTCAAATTCATAAAGATATAAAGTAAAATGGTGGTTGTCAGGGGCTAAGGGGAGAGGAGAATGAATTATTGTTGTTTAATGGGCATAGAGTTTCAGTTTTGCAAGATGAAAAGAATTCTAGAGATTGGTTGCACAACAGTGTGAATGTACTTAACACTACTGAACTGTACATTAAAAAATAGTTAAGATGGTAAATTATATGTTATGTGTATTTTACCATAACTTTTTTAAAAAAGATTTTAAAAATCTACTCATTTTAAGTGGAGCAAATTTACAGAGTTGTGCAACTGTCACAACAATCCAAATTTGGAACATTTCCATCATCTCCCCCAAATATCTCTCATGCCCAGTTTAGTCATTCTCCATTCCTACTCAGTCCCAGGTAACCATTGATCTACCTATAAAAAGTAGATCCCTTTTCTGAATATTTCCTGTAAATAGAATCACACAATATGTATGATTTCCATCTGGTTTATTAGTGCAATGTTTTTGAGGTTCCATGTTATAGTAGGTATAGTGCTTCATGTTTGTTACCAAATAATCCAATGTATGGAGATACCACATTTTGTCTGGAGGTTGTTTCTCCTTTTTGGCTGTTGTGAATAATGCTGCTGTGAATATTTGCATACAACTCCTCTTTTTGTGGATGTACATTTTCATTTCTCTGGTATAGATGTCTAGGAGTGGAGGAAACTGGGTTTTCAACTTGACCTTATTATATTTAATTGAATATCATGACATTTAAATAGGTCCAGTTAACAGAACCCAATTTCGCATCTTGGAATGTAGCACCTAAATATGAAATATGGCTCAAAGTGAGGGGCTGTTTTGTAATGATCTACCATTACCGGTTACCATCTAAGTGAGTGTTGGAAGGCTGACCTTACCCAACTATGGTGATCATTTTTTAACTGACATTTATTTGTCAAATACTTCTTATATTCCAGGCATCATTTCACATTATGATCTCATTTAATTGTCACAATAATCCTGAGAGGGGGTGGTTTTATCTTCTCCATTTGGTAATTGAGGAAACTGAGGCCCAGAGAGGTGCCCAAGTTCCTGTGGCTACTAAGAAGAAGGGCCAGGCTTTGAACTCCAGAGCCTGGCATTCTTTCCTACCATGTCTCATGGCGATAAGGCAGTGGGTGCTGAAAATATTTCCCATTGTGACTCTTGGAATTGCTGTCAGATCCAGTTTGTAAGCCATGCAAGAAAATCTTATTATAACTTTACAGTCATGCTTCTTTTCTTTTTTCTTTTTAACAAAAAGAGCATTGATCACTTCATTTCCCAAACTTGGCTAGGAGTTGCTTTTGTTTCTAAAAATCAAAGTCATCCTCAAAGAACAAGGCTTTACAAAGAAAGTCAACAGGCTCTGACCTGAGGGTGACCCCACAGCTCTTTTACAAAATAAAGGGCAGTGGCTTTGTGGCAGGATTTTGCTTCTGTGGCCTGAAGCTTTGTCCTCTTGCTTTCAGAGGTATGGCTTTATGCCAGATGGCGGTGGTAGCAGTCTTGACTAACTGCCAATGAGGGGGAACATGATCATTTGGCCATAAATTGCATTTCAGTTATTTATACACTGCACCAGTTAACTTTGTGCTGCATAACAAACTACCTCAAAACTTAGTGGCTTAACATTACAACCATTTATTTAGCTCACTATTCTGGAAATCAGCAATTTGGGCTGGACTTGGCTGGGAGGTTCTTCTTGCCTTCACTAGGTTCATTCATGTGTCTGTGGTCAGCTACCAGGTAGACTGGGTGCTGGCTGGTCTAGGATGGCCTCAGCTGGGATGGATCATCTTTGTTCCACTTGGTCTCTCATCCTCCATCAGATTAACCCTAGGTTGTTCATATTGCAGCCAGGCAGGGTTGCTGGGATTCCAGTGGACACCCTCAAGGCCTCGTGAGCCTGAGTATCAGAGCTGATGTACTGTCACTTTTGCACATGACGTTGGCCAAAGCAAGGAAGATTCCTTAAACTCTGTGAGCCTCACTTTTCTTACCTGTTAAATGAGGAGGGTGATAATCATAGCACCCACCTCACCAGGGTTGTCGGGGGATTGAATGAGATGGTGTGTGTTAAGTACAGTAAGTTGTAGCCATCATTACTGAGAATTATGCTTGAAGGAGAGAGGCAAATGTGAGCAAGTGAAAAATCAGAGGGAGGAGAGATGGGTCCAGGTTGACAGTGAGAGAAAGGATAAATTCAGTGTCAGGCTGGGGATAGTGTGATGGATCAGGACAGGCATATCATTGGAGCCTTTGCCAGAAGCTTCTGTTCACACAGGCCTTGACATGCCTTCTCCAGGCAGAGAGCAGACCTTGCGGGGTTGCTCCAGCCCCTTTGGTTTCTTGGAGGCATGACTGTGAAGCTGGGTTTGCAAATGATTTTCATCCTGAGAAAGGAGTTTTTGTAGGAGTAGAGTTTTTACGAAGACCTGCCCTCTCCTTACAGAATGTGCATTGACATTGACCTTTCTGATCTTCCTAATATAGTTTGAGCTGCCTTCCCTGGTGCCCCTGGGCTGGCTAGAATCTACATGAATTGGAGGGGGGAAAAGGTTCTATGGCAGGAAATCAACTGTGTAATTGTTAAAATAGAACTTCAGCATTCTCTTTAGACAAAAGGTTGGTTAAAAGGCCACAATCCCATTCCTGTTCTACCGTGCACTGGTTGTATTCCACAGGAAATAATTAAGTTTGAGAGATAAATATCATCATAAAAATTAAACATTACAGTTAGGTTGATGTTCTTAAGCAATTCCTTGACATTCAGCCATGCCTTTGGATTAGCTTAATTGGAACACAAGAGATCAGAACTTAATTAGAATTTAATTGAACTGCTCTATTA
Source organism: Mirza zaza (assembly GCA_008750895.1). Lineage (NCBI taxonomy): Eukaryota > Metazoa > Chordata > Mammalia > Primates > Cheirogaleidae > Mirza > Mirza zaza. The sequence goes on from VSMD01041393.1 coordinate 24,076, forward strand.
AACAGAGCTGGCTCAGTAGCTGCATTGTAAACTTCACTTGGAAATTCTTTCCAATGCATCTCTGAAAATAAGTTGGGCACTCAGAGTAAAGATAAAGATTTTTACTGTACGCAATTTTTTTGATTTAAAAAAAAGGTTTATATTGTTAGCAGTTAAAAGTAGTACAAACTCAAATGAGTTTGTTTCAGCTGGGAAGTGTTAAGTATGCAGAGCTAAGACGCTCACATTTGCTGGAGTTAACCCTTTGAGGGCAGGTCCTGCAAGTGACAGAAAACCCCACTCAAACTGACTTAAGTATAAAAGGGATTTTTTTTTCCTTTTTAAAAATGTAGATGAAGGCCGGCGTGGTGGCTCACGCCTGTAATCCTAGCTCTCTGGGAGGCCGAGGTGGGCAGATCATTTGAGCTCAGGAGTTTGAGACCAGCCTGAGCAAGAGCGAGACCTCATCTCTACTATAAACAGAAAGAAATTAATTGGCCAACTAATATATATAGAAAAAAAAAATTAGCCGGGCATGGTGGCGCATGCCTGTAGTCCCAGTTGCTTGGGAGGCTGAGGCAGCAGGATTGCTTGAGCCCAGGAGTTTGAGGTTGCTGTGAGCTAGGCTGATGCCACGGCACTCACTCTAGCCTGGGCAATAAAGTGAGACTCTGTCTCAAAAAAAAAAAAATGTAGATGAGAGACCCGCAGGGAGATCTTCCAGCCCAGTTTATTTGGTGGCCCAGATGATATCTTCATGACTTGGTCTCTCTCTCTATCTCTTGATTCTGTTCCCTCTGGATTGGCTTCACCCTGAAATGGGCCCTCCCCTTGTGGCACCAGCCTGTGTCCTGTAAGGCTCAAGTGGAACAGGGAGAGAGAAAATGTCACCCAGAGTTTCTCATTGAGCCAACTCAGTCAATTACCTACTTTAGAATAAGTCCTTGGAACTAGGGGAATTTAGTGGGCTGTTAAGCAAACAAAAGAGCCCACCCAAAGCACACAGCTTTAGAGTTGGGGAAGGGTGGATCCCCCAAAGAAACTCAGGGCAGTGTTACCAAAAGAAGGCAGAAGGGAAACTGGGCAACTGTCTTGGTTAGGGCTTATTGTGTTTTAACTAATAGAAAACTGGTGTAAATAATGAAGGGGATTTATTGACTCAGGAAACTAGAAGGTCCTGAGGTAGAGAGGGAAGGCTTCAGGATTGGTTTGATTCAGGGGCTCAGTGCTATAATCGAGGAGGACCTGGTTCTCATCTGTCTCTCTGCCAAGCCCCTGGCAGAGTCCATTGTATCCTTAGACTGGCTTTCCTCAAAGTGGCAAAGCAGCCACGACCACAGCCTGGGCTTTGCATCCACCTGCTCTGGCAACGGAAGGAGAATGGGCAAGCTCTTTTGAAAAAGCAAAGGCAATTACTTCCCAGAAGCCCCAGCACTTCTTGTCTCCCATCTCCTCACTCTGAAATGGGTCACATGCCCATTCCTTATTCAGTGAATCTCTTTGGCCGGCATAAATGTGAACCAGATTCGCTTAGGTCTAGGTGGAGATTATTCTTACCAGAAGTGGTATTATCTCACCTGCCTTCTCAGGGTCCACACCTGGAGCTGGAGCTGGAGCTGGAGTTAGTCGTCTCCACCCATCACTGTCCCTACCCAGGTCAGGAGTTGGGGAGTGGTAGTTGCTGGACCTTGAATTAATAGTAACGCTGGGGCCAGGTCTTGCTCATTTCCTTTATCTCTAGTGTTCAGCACAGGTCTTGGCACTTAGTAGGTCCTCAGTAGATGTCTGTTGAACAGAGTCAAACTAGAACAGTGCACCGTGTTTAATTTGGAAAGAAATCAGGAGTTTTGTGCATGAGTAAAATGATGGCCCAAAATAAATTCTGTCCCAGCTTTAAATAAAGATTCAATGTGGAGTCTGTCTTTGACCTGTTGGTTTATTAGAAAAGTAAAATGTGGAATCTGGGTAGAGGCGATAAGACCGCTTCTTCTCTTATCCTGTCCCACGCAACATAAAATTTTCCCTTCTGGCCTTTGGGTGCTCGTTAAATTCCTTTACAATGAAGAGTATTATAAACCAGAGTTGGTATCAGGAAACTATTTCTAACTCCTGACAAGTCCTTTGATGATCTCATGATACTGAAATTTGCTGCTGTGAATAATTCAGTAAAACAACCCTGCTTTTTTTCTTTACATTCTTTGCCCTTGTCATAATCATTGATTATAGCCACTTTCCTTTCCTTAATCAAATACCTGAATGTCTTTTAAAAAGTACAACGGCTCTGGTCTGTGAGGGAAGAAACTCCATTTCTTGGCCTTGACCAATAAGGGAAATTAGAAATACCATCAACTTTTGTTTGAAAAAAATCTCTAAGGAGTGGAAAAAATAGATTCTGCCAGGAAAGGTGGGGTAGAATTATTTCAGTATTATTTATTTTCATCAAGAACACTTTTAGAAATGACCATGTGGCCTGGGCTGGAAGTCTTACTCAATGGTATTGGTGCCTATTTTGAACTTCTTTTAAGAAGTATTATTTTTCTCTGATGAAATTTTGACTTGGTGAAAAAAACGGGAACAGCTGTTTGAAGTTTGCTGTGATAAGTATTTTGGTTTCTGGTTATAGGCTAAGTGGGTACTCATTTCTAGGATCATAGTTATTGATTGGTTTTGTCACATCGGGGAGTTCTCTGGTATCCTGAAGTTTATTGTGGAAAATATCTATGTGGGAAAGGGTGTTCTATGTGCATGCCATGTCCACAGTCCTTAACTGCTGCTCTTTGTCCTTTGTCCATGTCCCCATCACTATAAGTGATTGAACCAGGAATGTGTATCAGGTCCTGGGGCAGCCACTTTCAGATGGCAAAGTGGCTATGAAAGGCTCTGGTCCGATTGTTCTGCCCAATGGAACAATAATTATCTATATTGTTGGCACCTAGTAGGTCCTCAGTAGATGTCCGTTGAACAGAGTCAAACTAGAACAGTGCACCGTGTTTAATTTGGAAAGAAATCAGGAGAGAAACAGAATAATAATAATCTATCCTGGGCGCATCTAACCATTTCAATCAGATTCTCCTTTCTGGGGAGCTGATATGTTGGACTACCGAGAGAAGAAGGTAGAAGGAGAGAGATGCCCAGAGACAAGGACAAAGCTTTAAAAGCCAAGAGATAGCAGACCTTGAAGGCAGAGAGAGGAGGAGAAAGAATCTGTTAGAAGAGAACAGCAGAAAAAGAAGCTGCAAGCAGTAAAAGAAGCCATGCCAAGGAGCTGAGTTCCACACAGAACTAGAACTATTGTCAGATGACTGTAGTCTCTCCTGTGTCCTGAAAAGCCATGAACAATGGTCTAGTTCTTCCTGAGATGTGGCTCTACCACCAGCCAGAGAGATTTCGTGTTTCCCTACCACCCCTTCTACCTGTACAGTCACTGGTTCAAAGATACTTTGGGCCTCTTTCAAAGGAAGGTTTGACCATGTGACTGCTTTGCTCAATGGAATGCATGGAACTAACATATGGCATTTCTGAACACATGCTTAAAACGTCAAAGCACAGTTCACCATATTCTTTTTGTTGGTCATGCTAATTGGTGATATTTCACACAGAAGCAGCTCTGTCAGCCTTAGTCCCAGAGTAGAGACAACATGGAACAGAGAGCCACAGCTGATCGAAATGTTCATGTAACATGAATGAAAACCAAACCACTGCTGATGTAAGCCACTGAGATTTGGGGTTTGGTTGTTCTTGCAGCGAAATGAAGCTGAACCTGACAAAAACAAACAAACAGAAAACCACTCTAGTCACACAGGTACCATGCTCTGAATGTTTTGTGTCCCTTCCAGATTCAGAAGATGAAACCTAATCTCCAAGGTGATGATATTGGGGGCAGGGGGCGTTAGGAGGTGATTAGGTCATGAGGGTGGAGCCTTCATGAACAGGCTCAGTGCCGTTATAAAAGAGGCTCCAGAGAGCTACCTTGTCCCTTCTTCCATGTGAGAACACCGCAAGAAGGTGCTGTCTATGAGGAACCAGACACCAGATCTAGTAGCACTCTTATCTTGGACTTCCCAGCCTCCAGAACTGCGAGAAAGAAATGTTTTTTGTTGATAAGCCACCCAATTTGTGATATTTTTGTTATAGCAGCCCAAATGGACTAAGATGTCGAATAAACTGAGCATATTTCTATCCCTTTCAAGCCCAAAGAGTCTCAACCAACACAGTGCCATAGCCAGCCACACTCAGACCGCTGAACTCACAGCATGTGCTTTTGAGCTTTCTGGGGTAGAATGCTATTAGTCGCCCAGTACTACTCTGTTGCTTTCAAATGCTAATTGTTCCTCTTCCCAGCCTTTTGTCCTCCTGTGTGTCTCCTATACATTTACCCAACATAACAGTTGGTACAAAATACTGTCTGGTTTGAACCCCTATTAATTTCTGCCTTTTCTCTGTGTGGTCTGGATTTTTTATGACAATTTTCTCCTCTTCTGTCTGCCATCCCCCCATTTTATTTTTTTATTTTAATTTTTAAAATTTGGTTTATTTTACTTTTTTTTTTAGAGACAGGGTCTCTCCCTCTGTTGCCCAGGCTGGAGTGCAGTGGCATCATCATAGCTCACTGCAGCCTCCAACTCCTGGGCTCAAATGATCCTCCTGCCTCAGCCTCCTGAGTAGCTGGGTCTACAAGCGTGTGCCACCATGCCCAACTAATTTTCTAATTCTTTATAGAGACAGGGTCTCACTATGTTGCCCAAACTGATCTTGAACTCCTGACCTCAAGCGTTCCTCCTGCCTCAGCCTCCCAAAGTGCTAGGATAACAGACATGAGCTACTGTGCCTAGTGACCCCTCCGATTTTATTATAAAAAAATTTTCAAGCTGATAGAAGAACTGAGAAAATTTTGGAGCAAATACCCACATATCCACCACCTAGACTCTACAATTGCCATTTTGCTTTATTTGTTTTATCATATATCTATCCACCAATCCATCAGTCTGTCCCTCTATCTATTCATCTTGGTTTTTGGATGCCTTTCAGAGTAAGCTGCAGACTCATGATGACATGATATGATGACATGATGTCTTATCCCTTGACACATAATCTTTTCCCTTTTAATTCTAGATTTAAAAGAAAAATTTTTCAAACTTTGTTTGAGGCTACCTTAACCATTTCATCTGCTCTCCCAAACTTGCACATTTTCACCCTTTAACAATCACGAACTCAGTGTATCTGTCCACATTACATAAACCTCGGGTGCCCACACTGTCTTAATCTTGCTCTTTAATTTTTCTCTCTCTTCCTTCCTTCCTGTCTTATCTCTTCACTCACCACAGCGTTTCATTTGCTTTTCCTTCTCTCTTTCAGTTGCCCAGCAGATAATTTTTAAACTAAACAACAGCTGAACAATCTCCCCACTGTTCTGCGTGTCTGGGTATGCACAGCACGTCCACGCTTGCCCAGAACAGAAGGAAAACACAATCTCTTCCATTTTATTCCTTTGCATCAAAAGTGATTAAATCTGTCTGCATGACCTTCATACATCAGACCACTTGGCTATTTTTAAAGTCTATTTATTAGAGTAAGTCAAGCCGCATTCTCTTTCATAGAAGAAATCTTTACCACTAAATGATGTGACAAATGCCACGGAAACAATACATCTTTTGTAGGACGAGAGAGAGAGACGCTGCCATCTTACAATCACCAGATTGTTTAAATTATTCTACGGCAATTCATGCTAGTTACATATTTGCATTGTTGTACAAGTATTTTCTTATTTTGGTCAAACATGGCTTCCTGAAGGGAGTCCTACCCTTGCAAGGCAGATGTGAAGGCCCCATTACGTGGTCTAGTACTTTCCATTTTATTGCCCTAGACAGCAGTGTTTCAATTTTTTTCATAAAAGGCTATCAGCAATGAAGTAAAAGGCTGCAAATATTCTCCAGCAACTCAGGCACTGCTATATTTTATTTACCAAAAGCTGTAATAAAGCTTTCGGTAAAGAATCTTAAGGAGCACTTTCCTTTTTGTTGAACATCAATTTCCCAACAATCTTTTCAACCTTATCTGGGATTATAAAGCTGAGTTAGCCATTTGAAAGTGATGAGGGGAAAAAAGATAGAAAAAAATGTATAATAAAATATGGTGGGAAGAAAGTAAAGAGACATCGTCCAGAATTATATTAACAAATCCCACTTTTAAGTACCAGAATCCTTGCACATGAGTTCCTTCATGCTTTGATGGTTTGAGAGTTGAGTGGTGGATTCATTCATTCATTCATTTACTCCACAGTCATTGATCACCTGCTCTCTGCAATGTGATCAGTTAAGCACTGGGAATACAAAGAGGAAGCCAGGTGCCCTGTTCTCACAGAGTTTATAATTTGGTAGAGAAGACAGATATGTGGGTAGACAGTTACGTGATGGTGCAAGGTGTGATGACAGAGGGGCACACAGAAAACCAGGGCAGAGCCTACCCTAAACTGAAGAGTGTGAGAGTGCTCAGAAAGGCTTCCTGGACAAATGGGAGTTAGCCAATCAGAGAAGAGAGGAATAATATTATACTTAGAACTCTTTCTGTTGCAAGTAATAAGCAACCCAGTGCAAACTGGCTTAATCAAAAAAGTAATAAACGTGCTCGCTTCGGCAGCACATATACTAAAATTGGAACGATACAGAGAAGATTAGCATGGCCCCTGTGCAAGGGTGACACGCAAATTCGCGAAGCGTTCCATAAAAAAAAAAAAAAAGAAAGAAAAAGTAATAAACAACCCAGTGCAAACTGACTTTATTGGCTCATGACCCCGAAAGGCTCAGGGACTTTTGGCACCAGTCACAGCTGGGTCTAGGGTCTAGTGCAGTGCCATCAGGAATCTGCCACTAGTGGTCTACCCAGCAGCACCTCCTTTCTTCCTGTTCATGGAACCCTAAACGTGTTCACTCTCATTGGAGCTACTTTGTCCTTCAGGAGGGGCTGGGCTTAACTAGTTATTAATACATCTGCAATAATTTTACTTCCAAATAAGACCACATTCCGAGGTATTGGGGGTTAGGACTTCAACATACGAATTTTGGAGTGACACAATTCAACCCCTGACACGCCACCTTTTTCTCCTCCATCTCACTGATCTCCTGCTAGTACCTCCCATCAGCTGGACCTAACCAGAGGGTAAAGGAGCCTGATTGATGCACCCTAAAATCAGCCCCTGAGGCACACTGTGGGTGGAGAAGGGTGGTCCTGGAGGGGCGAAGAGCGTTCCCTGAGTACTTTGTATTGCCTTCCTTCTTGGGAAGGATCCTTCTACATGGCAACCAACACCTCTAGACTGCCCTGGTTCTTAGCCCCCACTATCTGTAAAATGAGAGGCAGGGACTCTCTTTCTCCCAGATTCCATAACAATTCTCTCCAAGGAGCTGTCTGGTTCTCTTTGGGTTTCAAAAAGAGATTTAAATGGAAACAGAAGACAGGATACCCGACGCCCTGCCTCATTGCCCTTCTCTGCATGTCTTCTCCCCCGTACCTCTGGGGTGTTTTGTCCCTTGTGGCTTACCAGCTATCTGTCACCTAGGGGCTACATTCAATTGCATGTAATGAAAACTCAAGAACGGCGATAATGAACCAGATGAAGTTTCTTTTTCCTTCTGTGTTAAGATGTCCAGAGTAGGGCAGGCCCACACTGGTGCAGTAGCTTAAGGAAGTCAGTGAAGGCCCAGGCTCCTGTGTTCCTGCTGCACTTGCAGCTTTGCTTCTGGGTCCCAGACTGGAAGAAGCAGAAAGAAACTTTAAGGAAGAAGGGGCAGCTGAAATCAGGAAAGTAGAACTTTCTCAGAAATCCCTAGGATGTGTCTATTTCTGTCTCCTACGGCAGAACTGTGGCACATAGCAGTCCCTTGCTACATAGGAGCCCGGGAAATGTAGTTCTTTGGCTGAGCTGATTGCCATCTGGAAGCAATCAGGTTTCTGTTCATAAGGATGAAGTGGAGAGTGGACATTGGGTGCACAGCTAGCCACACTGCCAGTGGCACCTGTGTGCTGGGCGTCCAAATTTGAAGGTAGCACCCAGATCTGAAGCACTGCTGTTTTGAGGATTTGGATGGACTTGGGGAAAGCAATACAGTTACTCAGAAAAGAGAATCATGGTCTAGATTTAAATTACAAAATCATTCTAAGACAACGCCAAAAGTGTGTAATAAGCCCCCACTATGAGCACTGCCTTTTATTAGTCCCTGCTCTCAGAAAACGTGCTTATCAAAAGAGGACTGGAAGAAATATCTTCAGAATACCTTACATTGCCCGAGTTACTGCTTGTTGATGTGCTTATAAAGCTTATAAAGGACTCATGCATATTTATGCATGCAATCAATTAACTTCTCTTCCCTTGTCCTACTCAGACATATGGGTGAAGTAGGAATATACAGTTGACCATGTGCCAAACTCCAACACAGTCAAAAATCTGCATATTATAGGCCAGGTGTTGTGGCTTACTGTGTAATCCCAGCACTTTGGGATGCCGAGGCAGGAGGATTACTTGAGGCCAGCAGTTCAAGACCAGCCTGGGCAATATAGCAAGACCCTATCGATACAAAAAAATAGAAAAATTACCAGGGCATGATGGCACACCTGTGGTCCCAGCTACTCAGGAGGCTGAGGCAGGAGGATCACTTGAGCTCAGGAGTTTGAGGTTGCAGTGAGCTATAATCATGCCACTGCACTCTAGCCTGGGCAACAGAGTGAGACCCTGTCTCAAAAAATAATCTATAATTTATTTATTTTTTTTTTTTGAGACAGAGTCTTGCAGTGTTGCTCTAGGTAGAGTTCAGTGGCATCATTATAGCTCACTTAAAAAAGAAAATATTATTATGAAAATCATAAGGAAGAAAAAATATATTTAGTATTCACTAAGTGGAAGTGGATCATCATAAAGGTCTTCATCCTCATCATCTTCACCTTGAGTGGGCTGAGGAGGAGGGAAGAGGAAGAGGAGGGCGTGGTCTTGCTGTCTCAGGGGTGGCAGAGGCAGAAGAGGAAGGGGAAGCAGAGGAGGGAGGAGAGGCAGGCACACTTGGTGTGACTTTTATTGAAAAAACCCCACATATAAGTGGACCCAAGCAGTTCAAACCCATGATGTTTAAGGGTCAAGTGTAATTTAATTATCTCTTCTCTCTTTAGAGGAAAAGAACCAAATTCATTGCCTGTGATTTTCTGACGGAGTGGTTATACAAGTGAGTTGTTCATGTCTTTGAATATTCAATGACCCTAAGGATTCAATAGTGTTAATTTGCAAGCAGTACAGCAACAATTGACTTCAATTCTTACTTATTGTTTTCTTGTCAATCAAACATATGGCATCGTGACCAGCCAAAATCCTAAGAGGATAGGAGAGCCGTTCACAGAATTCTTCTCCATTCCATTTGTGAAGGAGTGGCTAAAGGACCAGTAAGTACAACACAAGGCTTTGAGTAATTTATTCCTAATTTTAAAATTGAGTTAATGATAGTTTTTTCCAATCTAAGAGAACTAGCTCATGTGATCCATCCAGGACCCTGGGTCAGTTATATCTATGGCTCTTGTCTCTGTTTATTTTTAGCCTAGGCTAAGCTTATCCTATCCATGCCAGTAATTTCACTCAAGAAGCACTTCAGAAATAAAATAGAAAACTTAAAAAAAATTCTTAGCATAAGTAATGTTTCTCTCCATTCTCTCTTGCTTTCTCTTTCTCTCAGAAGGTCATTATGTCTCAGGAACTATGACTACATTTTCTAAATATTGAATTTTAGTTACAGGCATCAATTCTCCATTTGTAACATTAGAACATGACAGATAAAGTTAAATCTCTCTTTGACCATTCTAATCTGGGTCTCCTCCCCACATAGAGGTAATCAGTTCAGTCTACAGTGCATCCTTCCAGAGCTCTTAAAATTTAATAGTTATTTGGGCCAGGCATGGTAGCTCATGCCTATAATCCTAGCACTCTAGGAGGCTGAAGCAGGAGGATTGTTTGAGCACAGGAGTTTGAGACCAGCCTGAGCAAGAGCGAGACCCCGTCTGGGTGAGGCACTGCACCCACGCCCCAAATACATACTTTTGAGATCTAGCCATGTTGATTCAATGACATCTAATTCATGCCTTTTGAAGACTTCATAGTATATTTCATTTCTAGATTTGCATAATACAGTCATTCGTACAAGAAATATTTATTGGATAACACTATGTGCCAAACCTCATTCCAGGTACTTGAGATAGAGCGGTGAACAAAGTAGCTCCAAATCCCTGTCTTCATGGAATTTATATTCTAGTAGGAGATAACAGATAATAAGTAAATAAGTAAGTGCTATAAAAAATAAAGCAGAGGCTGGGCATGGTGGCTTAAGCCTGTAATCCCAGCACTTTGGGAGGCCAAGATGGGAGGATCACTTGAAGCCAGGAGTTTGAGACCAGCTTGGACAACATAGTGAGACCCAATCTCTATAAAAAATTTAAAAATTAGCTGGGTGTGGTTGTGCATGCCTGTAGTCCTAGCTAGCATGCAAGAGGCAGAGAGGGAGGAATATATGGAATATTGAGGGGCCTTAATTTTATATAGAGTAGTCAGGAAAGATCTCACTTAGAGGATGACAGTCAAGCAGTGTTCTACTATTTTAAGCCATAGGTGGAAGAACAGAGAGCTCAATTTAGCAAAAATAATGTATTTTGCCTGTTACTTTGAAAATGTTTCCATGCCAGCCCTTTATAAGAACAATGGCAGGAAATTGAGGCCCAAGGAAATCAAGTGAGACTTACAAAGTCACATATTAAACAGAGTGGAAGACCACCAGTTAGACACTTAGGCCTCAAATGTCACATCTTTTGCTTAACTCTGCCCTCCTTGAGAATGCCAAGTTGAATAGACTCTTGGCTGACTTTCTCAATTTTGAGAATTAAAAGGATATCCTGGATATCACCAGTTTTTTTTTTTTTAAAAAAAAACTGAGACTACACATTGAAAGGAGAGCAATATTGGAAAACCTTATTTAGAGTCTAAACCTGTGCCTAATTTTGTCTGCTATGAAATGAAAGGCCCATAATTTATTGATTTGCATATATTTTTATAAGACAAGATTTTTTTCAGTATCATTCTCCAAGTTGCTGCTATGTGTTGAAAAATGAAACATTTTTCCCATTTGTAATAACCAATGACAAAGAATCTTAAAAATAAGAGAACTTGTCTAAATGAGAATTCTCTCAAATCCCCGGTCATTTATTGTGCAAATAGCTTAATTTAAAATGGCATCTGACATTTGCCAGCAGCTCCTATACATACACTGTAATGTAGCAGTAGCAATTATTTCACTTGCACTCCACACCAACAGAAACCCAAGGGCTCTTGGTTTAACTGGCATTTGCATTCTCTACTTCCACTGCCTTTCAAAGAGATCCCCAGTTGCATGATAAAAATTAAACTGATAGTAATCCAGTTCACTTGATGCAACCACCCAGTTCAACCACACAGAGCTTGGTACTGGGGAAAAAACAGAGATGAATGGAGTATGGCTCTGGCCCTTGGAGTGAGAAATGTGTTTACAACTAGTCTCTGCAGTGAGTGTTGTAATACAGAGTTAACAAAGCACTGAGCAGAAATGGGGAAGCATGAGACCATCCACGTGCCCTCCCTGCAGGCCTGAAGCCAGCCCAGCTGGGACAGTGGCCAAGCTGGTATGTGCCCAGATTCCATTCTGAGAGGCAAGAACTCAGGTGCTATATTCTTCTCAAGGGTAGTCTTGAACAGAAATAGAGAAGCAAGTAGGAACCAAAGTTCTTAAGGGGAATGAGGGTGGGAGCTAGGAAACGATATCTAACCCAGGTTTTTTCAACCTCAGCACTATTTACACATTTAGGACGAGATCATTTTTTGTTGTAGAGAGCTGACCTGTGCATTGTAGGATGTTTAGCAGCATCTCTAGTCCCCACCCACTGGATGCCAGTATCATGCCCCCTCTACAGTTGTGACAATCAAGAATATCTCCAGACACTGGCAAATGTCACCAAAGATGGGTGAGGCAAAATCCTCCTTGGTTGAGAACGCTGATTTAATCCAGTGGTTTTCTATCCTGGTTGCACTTTAGAATCATCTGAGGAACTTTAGAAAAATATTGGTACCTGGCTTTACCCAGGACCCATTACACCAGAATCTTCAGGTATAGCCTGGGCATTGGTTTTTTTGTGTGTGTGTTTTTTAAGGTTCCTACGTGATTCTAATGTACAGCCAGGATTAAGCTGTCATCCATCCATAAGGCAGAAAATGCTGCATCTAGGAAACAATAAATAGTATAATTGAGCCATGGTTCTGCTAAGTGTTTTTACACATATTATCTCATTTAATCTTCGCAGCAGCATTAGAGCGTAGCTACAAAGCTGAGAGCATAGAGCCAGGAAGTTGACAATGAAGTAGTGAGATGGGTCTTGGGCAAATATGGTGATTATTGGGGCAGGAGCATGATGATGGACATTGTGAGTATAGCTTAAAGATACAGATTGGAGGAAAATGCGTCTTGAGGGGGAGTCTCTGTCAAGGCTTTTTAAAGGAAGCAAAAGATAAACTACAGTAGGACTTTAGGCAGTATTGAGTTGGGGTTAAGAGCATGAACTTTCAGGACAGACACACCAGTATTCAAATCTCCACTCTACCACTTTCTGATTGTATGACTTTGGGTAAGTGTTTTATTTATCTATGACTGTGTAACAAATTGCCCCAAAACTTAGTGGCTTAAAGGAATAAATATTTATTATCTTACAGTTTCTGTGGGTCAGGAATTTGGAAGCAGGTTAGCTGGGTGGTTCTGGCTCAGTCTCCCATGAGCTTGCAGTCATGGTGTCTCAGGAACTGCAGGCATCCGAAGGCTCGACTGGGGCTAGGGCTTGTGCTTTCAGCCTGAGCTTGCACACAGACATGGTGCTGGGTGTTGGCTAGAGGCCTCAGATTTCCCCCATATGGATCTTTTCATGGGGGCTGCTTGATTATCCCCATGACAGGGTAACTGGCTCCCTTTAAGAGTGAAAAGACTCAAGCACAAGAAGGAAGCCGTGGTGCCTTTTATGACCCAGTCTTGGAAGTCAAACACCTCCATTTCCACCACATTCTATTAGAAGCAGGACACTAAGTGCCATATTTGAAGAGAGAATAATTAAGCACCATCTTACAAAGGGAGGGGTATCAAAGAATATGTGGACATACATCATATTTAAAGCAGCACAGCAAGTCTGTCTCTAAGCCCCCATTTCCTATCGGTAAATGTGATGGTTGTGAAGCTGCAGTGGAATGATAGTTACAGATGGGTTGATTTGTACCCAGCCTATAGTAACATGTGGCTTACTAAATGGAGAGTAGTGGTTTGTTGCCATCGGCAGACATTGCGGACTTAGGAATAACATTGCAGACCAAAGACCCAAAGATGGGAAAAACGACAAGACTTGGTCCAGCATAGCTGGCTCCTGGGGTGTGTGAGGCCATAGGGATGGAATGGGAGATAAGGCTGGGATGTTTTCAGTAAAAGTACAAAGTTTGGGCATTATTCCATAAGCAGGAGAGAGCATGCAGAGGCATAATGGGATCAGACTGTTTTGGAAGGATAATTCACGTGATAGTACAGAGGATATATGAGAATAGGGAAGGCCTGGAATTGGGGCTACCAGTTCCAAGGCCAAGGCCATCATTATAGGCCCAAAGTATCGAGATAGGGTGATGGGCGTGGAAAAGGAGGGACATGGGATGGGTAGAATGACACAGGTTAATTTTAGGGGTAGAGAAGTGACATGCCTGTAAAGGCGGGATTTGCTCCTGGGGATGTAGGGGGCCCATAATGGAAGCCAAGCGACCTGGGCGGAAAAGCAAGTACAAGGGTAAAGGTGACGACAATTCCTGTCTGGGGCACATTGGGATTGAGGTGCCTCTAGGAGATCCTTACTGGAAACTCTGGCCTGAAGCTTAGGAGTAGGGTGTGGACAGAAACGTTGATTTGGGAATCAAGATCCCCATATCGAATGTATGGATTAAGCCAAGATGGACAAACTGAACTTTTGGGTACCCTAGAGTTGGTTCCAGAAGTTCACTGAAGGAGGCACTTACTCTGAGTCACATGGTTGGCAGTGTGCCCATGGCCTGTCTTGAAGTCGGGTTTGCAAAACAAGCCATCCTTTCACCTTAAGAGTCTATGTGGATTTGAAATGACTGGCGGGCAGGGATAAGGGTGTATTCAGTTTCTGTTGCTACTGTCATGGATCACCACAAACTTGGTAGCTTTAAAACAACACAAATTTATTACCTTCCAGTTTTGGAGATCCGAAGCCTGACATGGATCTCACTGGGCTAAAATCAAAGTGTTGCCAGAGGCATATTTTTTTCTGCAGACTCTAGGGGAAAATCCATTTCCTTGCCTTTTCCATCTTCTAGAAGCTGCTCGCCTCCCTTGGCTCATGGCCCCTGCCTCCGTGTTCCAAGCCAGCAACGTTGCATCTCCCTGGGCCCCTCTCTTACTCATCTCTCTTTGACCCTCTTTTGCCTCCATCTGCCACTTGTAAGGACTCGTCTGATTTCGTTAGCTCACCTAGATCTTTCAGGATAATCTCCCCATCTCAAAATCTTTAACTTAATCACATCTGCAAAGCTCCTTTTGCCATTGTCAGGTAATGTATGCACATGTTCTGGGAGTTAAGACGTGACATCTTTGGGACCCATATTCTGCCTACCACAAGGGGTAATAATGAAGAATTATGGGGGAATAGAAGGTCCCTCCCTTCTAGGGATCACCCCATTTTCCCAGGGATCACTTACATTTTAAAATAGTATTATTGCAGGTTTTGTAAAAATGACACATGCTCAGTGAAAAAACCCAAACAAAACAGAAAAATTAAAAGGAAAAAGGCACAAATCATCTAAGAGCCCACCTCCTGGTGACAGCCATCGTTGACATTTCAGTGAACTTCTTTCCAGATACTTCTCTGTGCATCGCCACACACGTATAGATATAAGAGGGTGTGTATTTATTCCTCTGAGACCAGAGCTAAAAGTGAGAGAAAATCTGAGGCGGAGGGGAGAGGCGCTGAGACATTTCACAGTGGGTGCTGTCATGCTGGTTGTCCCTGTGGGTGTGAAGGCATCTGCCGAGAGGGAGGCTGAGGCACGTTCTGGGGGCTTATGGAGGCCAGGCCGGGGTTGCAACAGCTGCTGAAACTGATAGGGAATCAACTAGGGATAAATCACGCCCAGCTGATGGCCTGAATTTGCGGTGCATATAAACAGCCTGCTATGCGACTGTCGCCTGCAGCCCTCTGCAACCCTGGAAAGGGGGTGGAGGGGACAGATGGTAGGTAAAATCTGGGTTGAAGGCTGGCAAAGCTAATCGAGTAAAAGGTCTAGACTGGGCCCGGGGATCTCAGGTATAAGTGAAAGCATTGTTTCCTTTTCTAAGAATAATAGCTTACATTTTTATCATACATGACCATGTTTTCTGAATTACGTGAACGCATTAACAACCAATTTTCAGGAAGAGAAAGAAACCAACATTATGTGTTCACATTGAAAGTGACATACCAAACTCAAACGCTAACATGAGGATAGCGGGGTCCATCTTAGAATCAAGAAAACATGTTTTTTTGTTTTTTGAGACAGAGTCTCACTTTGTTGCCCAGGCTAGAGTGAGTGCCGTGGCGTCAGCCTAGCTCACAGCAACCTCAAACTCCTGGGCTCAAGCAATCCTGCTGCCTCAGCCTCCCAAGTAGCTGGGACTACAGGCATGCGCCACCATGCCCGGCTAATTTTTCTATATATATTAGTTGGCCAATTGATTTCTTTCTATTTATAGTAGAGATGGGGTCTCGCTCTTGCTCAGGCTGGTCTCGAACTCCTGAGCTCAAAGGATCCGCCCACCTCGGCCTCCCAGAGAGCTAGGATTACAGGCTTGAGCCACCGCGCCCGGCCAAGAAAACATGTTTTAAAAAATTCCAGTGTAGGGCTTTTCATTGGATCTTGATTCAAAGAAACAAGCTATATAAAAAAAATTAAGAGACAAGTAGAAATTTGAACACTTAATAGATGGATGATGAAATAAAGAATTATTATTTTATTTGAGGTATGATAACAATGATTTCATAGTCATGATTAGAAAGTTATTACTTCTTAGAGAAACATGCTGAACTATTTATGTATGAGATTACATGTTCTATGGATGGGGTGGGGGAGGGAAGTTACTGTTAACTGACATGCAGAACAGTGTATTTGAAGCTGGTGGAGACCTGGGTTCATTTTATTTTTTTCTGTCTGCTTTTGTATATTTTTGAAAAGTCCCATAATAAAAAATTAAAATCAAAAGAAAAAATGAGATTTTTCAGAGCTCCCCATGAGCACTGTGGGCAAGGAGGGACCTACTGACTGGCAGTGAACCAGGAGGGCTGAGGGCTGTTCCCCACTAGAGGAGGCTGGAGTGACAGACAGTGGGGGACTGAGGTTTCATGTGATCATGCTGAGAAGCTCAAATGGAAAATGACCCTGGGCAAGGGGAGATGGCAGGTATAGCCCAAGTAAGAAGTGTTGTGGCTGGGGAGGCTTAGGTCACTGCTCTGGGTCACCCCTCCTGAGGCTTGCTTGTTGCTGGGTGGGGTTTGGGCTGGAGAGGGGAGGGGGCCTGAGACTAACCCACACAACTTCCCGACCAGTTCTCCTAGGTTAGTCTCAGGCCTCCTCCCCTCTCCAGCCCAAACCCAACCCCACCCCCACCGGGCCCAGCAACAATGGGAAGGAGGGCTAAGGAGATCAGAGCCTTGGATTTGCTGTAAAGAACCCGGCTCCAATAATCTCAGAGTTCCTGGGGAACAAGGAAATGGCTTTCTAGATCAAGGGTCAGCAAACTTTTCCATAAAAAATAGTAAACATTTTAGGCTTTGCAGACCACAGGTGGTCTCTCAACTAGTCCACTCCCTGTGGTAGCATGGAAGCAGCCATAGACAATAGGTGAATGAGTGGGTGTGGCTGTGTTCCAGTACAACTTTATTTACAGAAACAGGTGGCAGGCCAGATTTGGCCCATGGGCTATGGTTTGCTGATCCCTATTCTAGGTAGACGCCAATAACCTTCCCAAACCACACTCTTATGTAAAAGCAAGAAGCAATAGAAATAGAATTGAGTAGGTGGGAAAGACTGAAAGAGAATATTATAATGAGATCAGGAATTCGGGAATTTGAACTGTGACAGTATTCAGTGATGAAGCGTGCTAAGATGTGACCATTCTATTGGGTGACCGACAGAGGGAAGGTAGGGTCATTGGGAACATGTGGACCCAAGGCCACAGTGTTGGAGGTGTCAGCAGCGTGGATAATGAAGTAGGTTCATTAGAAGATAATGAAGAAGGTTGGTGGGAGGTGGTTGAGGAAGATGACAGTGAGTCTAATCCCAGCGCTGTCAGAGGAAGTGTAGGAATGTCCTAGAAGTCAAAGAAGTGGCAGTGTAGTGTAGTGGTTGGGCTGTGGAATCACAATCTGCATTCCAAACCCAGCTCCACCACTCCCCTCTGTGTGACTTCTGGCAAAGATGACTTAATCTCTCTGAGCTGCTGTTTTTCCATCTGTAAAATGGTCTTGCATCTAAACAGAGAAAGTTCCCTACCTGATGGGAATTCTAGTGCTGGTTATTAAAAGAATACATTTCCCCCACTATTAATACATATACCAATATTGGAACTATGAAACAGAAAAACATGGTACCTGTCTTCATAGATATTGTGTATAGTTGGATCGAAGTATGTATGTACTTAATTTATGCTAATTCAACAATATGCTCTTGGGCGAAAACAGAGAAAGAGAGAGAGAGGAAAAAAGGAATAAGAATTTTTAAAATGCAAGCAATTCTTGCCATTTCACTCTGGAGGTGAAACATAAAATAGGACACATGACTCAGCTCTTTTCTTAGTTGTTCTCAGTTTTGTGTGCCCCTCATAACATGAGCAGCTCATAAGACAGCTACAACCTTCTGTCTGTCTGTGTATATATATCTACTTATGTATTTACCTACCTACCAAACATTTACATCATGTTTACTCAGGCAATACTCTGAACAATTTATAAATATTACCTAATTTAACTCACATAAAATAAAAATATCATCATAAAAATATTATCATCTTCATTGTATTAGGCTAAGCTAGGCTAGGTTGCAGTTATAATCAATACCAAAATACCAGAGGCTTAACCCAATAACAGCTTATTTCTTGCTCACAAAAAGACAGTTGTAGGTTGGACAGCCCTCTTATCAATTATAGCTATATAATTTAAACTATGTGACCTTTAGGTTCACTGAGGCAAAGAAAGAACAGAATGGAGGAGGCAACTCGGTTCTTAACCTTCTCAGTCTAGAATGTTCTTAACCTTCTCACCTGTCCCCACAGAGCATGGCCCCTAACCAACTGCAAGGGAGGCTGGGATATGTAAGGGAACACACGGATATTGGATGAACATTAGCTGTCCTGGCTACAGGTATATTTCTGGGAAAGAACTGAGGCCCAGAGACATTGAGTTTTTGCCCAGGGTCCCAAGCCAGTAAACAGTGGAGGCAGGATTTGAACCTAGGCACTCTGGCCACAGAGTCTGCGCTGTCAAGATCATGGTTGACTACTCTCTCCTCTGCCTCTTCTGTCATCTGGTACCTACAGTGATCAGCAATGAGACTAGGAGAAAACTGGCTGTATGAGAACACTTGAAAGATGCCATGACTTTGAATGGGTAATTTAAGGGATTTTAAGGGGAAATTTTGATGAAGTGGATTTTCATCTATGTTCTGATTTCAGACTACAACCCTTGTGCAAGGTGCAACTCCTCTGTGTATTATGTTCGCTAGCATTTATTGCCTTAAATAATCCTCCCTACGAGCCTGGGGGATTTGGGTCTTATTTTAATGTTCTTGGTGAGACAAATTCTACCAAGCCCAGCTGTCTTCAGTGCTCTGCGTCATTATATTGTCAAATCACAGCTGGTAGGCTGGGGACATTTGTCACGGGTGGCTGCCGATTGCTTATCTCGTAAATGATGGGCCCTTCTCCCACAGGTCCCACCGCAATTTAGCATACTCTGCACTCTGTCTGCCCATTCGGAGTTACCCAGTTCTTTTCCATGACTTCTTTTAATTTTGTTTTTTTTCATTGAAATCTGCATTTGATGTGAAATCAATTTTGTGTAATGCTGTTTTTTTTTTTCTAAATAACAGAAAGTCTTAAGTTTTCTTTTTGACCAGAGGAATAAAAGATACATTTTAATAAAACAGTCAAATGCACAGAGAACCCCAGAGCTTGGGCCAAATGATCTCTGCTGAGACCTCAGCTGGAATTAGCTTCTGAAGCGCACGGTATTTGGGGTGGGCAGCTCTCATGACTATTTTTATATTAATAGCTACATTTTTATATAGCCAGGCACATTGGCAACCCTTAGAAAATACTCTTAGGTTTATAAAAATAACTAAGCCCCATCATTTATAAAATATACATATTTATTAAATAAATTATATGGTGAAAGGAAATGTTTAAAGTCAAGGCTCATCATGGAATTAAATAAGTCTAGACCTAAAAAAAAACTTTCAAAAGGATGTTTCCTTTTATTTTTTTTTTTTCTATATATATTAGTTGGCCAATTAATTTCTTTCTATTTACAATAGAGACGGGTCTCGCTCAGGCTGGTTTCAAACTCCTGACCTCGAGCAATCCGCCTGCCTCGGCCTCCCAGAGTGCTAGGATTACAGGCATGAGCCACCGCGCCCGGCCGGATGTTTCCCTTTAAATGGCAGGAACATGGCTGTCTTTTATTTTCTCCTTTATATTTTTCTGTGGCTTTCAGATTTTCTACAAAATGACTTTAAGAATGAAAAATAGGTGCAAAACCAAAGGCTATTTGTTCATTTTCTTGCTTTCTGTGGTAGACGTTTATGATCCTTAAAGGATCGTGCCTCTCTCATTCCCAGTCTGTGTGGTTTAGGGAGTGAGCTGACTACACCTCTGGCTCCGGGCCAGGTATGAGACCCAGGCCTGGCCAATCAGAGCAGTGAATCCCACTGATGACAATAGTCGCAACCCAAATTGGTCCAATCAGAGATAATCCCAAGACTTTTCAGGAAGCAACCAGGGTAGAGTTTCTCTTTTCCACTACACTTGGATCTTTGAGGTTATCAGCCTTGAGCTGCTGAGTGCAACTGCCTAGAGAGACTGTGCCTGTGATAAGAGCGGGACTGAGAGGGAGAGAGAATCTGTGTCCCTACCATGTTCTTTTGAGCTTCTATCTAGCTATGCCTAAAGCCAACTCTATCCCTTTTTAGTTAAGTGAGCCAATACCGTGCTTTCCCCTCCCCCCCCCCTTTGTGGTGTGTTTAAGCCAATTTGAGTTAGGTTTGTAATACTTGCAAATGAGGGAGCCCTGAGGGAGTCTCCTACATGGAATTGCCCCAGGAAGTCTTCAGCACTGTGTCTTAGGCAGCTTTCGTTAGGTTCTGCTTAGTAACAAATAGCTGCCAAACCTCAGTGCCCCATAACACCACAAATTTATTCCCCACCCTGTTACATGTTGGCTGCATGTCAGCTTTGGCTCTGCTCCGCATCTCTTTTCATTTTAGGACTTAGGATGAAAGGACACTGCCTCCCTCAGTCCCACCGCAGAGGGGGAGAGCAATGGCTGAACCATGTGATGGCAAGCATTACTTCTGCTCACATTCCATTGGCCAGCTCAAGGCATATGGCCAAGTTCTAGATCAATATTACAGGAAAGTTGACACTTCCCACAGGAACTGTAAGTTTTATGGCAAAGAGTAGGGTTGCACTATTCTCTCACGGGGAAGGGAGTAATCATTGGGAACAATAATACAATCTACCTCGTGCTCTAATTGAAGTTTGATGAGGGTGTTTCCCACCCCCCCCCACCTTTCAACAGTGATGGATTATGTCATAGCTCCTGTGGGCTCCACTCCTGATGGGGAATCCAGCATCACCCTCTTTTGTAGGATATAGTCCTGACTCGGGCAGCCAATCAGAAGCAATGAAATTATTTGCTAGCATATTAAGAACAGGAAAATTTTAGACTTCTTATTTCAGCCAGAAAGAATTACCCTGAGAATCAGTCAAGAGTCATTTGCAAAAATAAATAACTAAACAGGCTCAAGGGAACAAAAGTACACTGCTGCCTCCCTGGTCTCATGTCCCAGGGGAGAAGGCTCATGAAAGACATCATTAAAACTGAGACCTTCAATGAAACAAAGATTGTTTTTTCAAAGAGAAAAGAAAAGCTTGCTTTGGGTGAAAAGTCTTTTCAGCTAAATTTTATCCTTGAACAAAAAACAAAAAGAAGAAGAAGAAAAGAAAAAAAAAATCTATGATGATACTTTCATGTTGGTGAAAGGTATCCTATGACCAAAAACCGAGGTGAAAACAAAAGTGTCACTGAGTCGTTTGAGGACAAGCTCCAGCTGTAGAGTGATCTATTCATGCTGAGGTTAACAGTGGGCTGAGAACCCGCGATGCCTTCAAAAAGGCCCAGGGAACTGCGTTTTGCGCTAAAGATTATAATTAAAAGGTGGCACGGCAGAAAAAGCCTTCTTGATTAAAAAAACTCCTTTTAATTTATTTTGTCTTGTAGAAGAGTAGATTTCTGTCTTAGTCATTTCCGGAGGCTAGAGAGTCTCAAGAGGAGAGTAAATTGTCTTTGCACATTATGTTCACATTCATCTTGATGCAGAGGTAGGAAGGAAAGCTGTTTCCTGAATTTGGGATGTGCTGAGACATGTAAGCCCTCTGAGTGCCTCCCTCTCACTGGAGGTCTGCCATGTGGGTGGCCAGTTCTCTGGGGTGCAGGAGGGTGCTGCTTCCTTTCCCCCTCCCTGCAGTTTCTAGAGGACCGCTGAAGAACAAGTCCAGAGAGCCCGTGGGAGGCCGCCAGGCGGGCACACTTCGGTTCCAGTCTTAGCGCCACCATTTATCAGGTGGTGTATTCGTTTCATAGGGCTGCTGTCATAAAATACCACAAACTTGGTGGCTTAAGACAACTCAGATTTATTCTTTTGTCATTCTGGAAGCTAGAGGTCCAAAATCATTTTTACTGGGCTAAAGTCAAAGTGTTGGCGTGGCTGGTTCCTTCTGGAGGCTCTGGGGAGAATTCGTTTTCTTGTGTTTTCTAGCTTCTGGGGGTCACATGTGTTCCTTGGCCCATGGCCCCCTCCTTGCATCACTGCTTCTGTCTTCACATTTCCTACTTCTGTGGCAGTATCTCCCTCCACCTACCTCTCATAGGGATTGTATCGTTGGGCCCACCTGGCTAATGCAGGGTAATTGTCCCTTCTCGAGATCCTTAACTTAATCACATGGACAAAGTCCCTTTTGCCATATAAGGGAATGTATATTCTTAGGGTCTAGGGGTTGGACATGGAGAGCACTAAAAGGAAAATCCTGTGTTTCTTTACTTCTGACACTGAATGGGTAGATTTTTCACACCAAGCAATCCTCCAACTCTCTGAAAATACTAACTGGGTGTCCTACAATTTAATTCTGACACTAATTGTCCAGAGTTGGCACAGACCCCACAGATTAAGGGCTCGGTCCCATAAGACTGCCCCCCACTCCAGATACCAATCGAAAGTAATGGGTCTCCAGGTTGCCCACACTTCTGTTCAACTTGGCTGCAGATTAGAGGTTCCCATAACCCCCTCCTCTGTTTTGGTAGTTTTCTATAACAGCTCATAGAACTCAGGGAGACTCTTTACTTGCACTTAGTGGTTTGTTATAAAGGATATTACAGAAGATGCAAAGGAACAGCCAGATGAGGAGATACACAGGGCCAAGTCTAGAAGGGTCCCAAACATCTGACCTTTTGTCCGTGTGCAGTTGGGGGCGCCACCCTTCTAGCACCTGGATGCTTTCACCAACCCAAAGACTCATCAGGTCTCGTTGAAGAGTTTTTATAGAGCTTAATATCTGGCCATCCACCCCTTCCCGGAGGTCTGTGGGTGGGGCTGGAAACTAGCCCTCTAATCTCCTGGTCTTCCTGGTGACCAGCCCCAGCTGGAGGCTGTCTGCAGGCTCCACCCCAAGTCACCCTGTCAGTATAAACTCAGATGTGATCCAAAGGGGCTCGTCATGGATAACAAGACATTCCCATCAGTCAGGGAATTCTAAGGGCTTAGGAGCTCTGGATGGGAACTGGCGACAAAGACCAAATATATTTCTTGTTATAACCCAGGGGCCATTATTCAGCCCACCGCAGGTGGGTAACCTGGAACCTGTCTCTCCACGTCTCAGAGCCTTGCTCCCTTCTGTGACACAGGACAAGAATAATCCCTCCCTTGGAGTGTTGCTGTGAGGGTTAAAGATGGGATCAGTTGGAATTCTTTCTTGGGAGCCACAGAACTTTAAGGGCTGCTTAAGCAAAAGGGTATATATTGGAAGTGGTAAGGTAACTCACACGCACGGAGGAAGAGGTAAGGACCTGGCCTTGCAAAGCAGATGCAGGGACCCAGGGAACACAGGCCCATGGCCCGTGTTTTCCAGACACCAGGCCAGGACGAATCCTCTAGGTTTCTGCCAGTCCACCCAAGCTTCGCGTTCCAGGGCAACAGCATCTGCTTGGCCACACTTGGGCCTCAGGTGCACTCCTTGGTCAGGAGGGCCAGGAGGGCCAGGTGTTGGGTACCACATCCCCCGACGCAGGGCAGGGAGCTGTCACAGTAAAGTCTGGGGGCTGACACCACAAGAAGAGGGAAGGGCATTATGGGCAGATGAAAATGAAAGATATCCACCGCACACGGCCCATAGCAGGTAGTCAAAGAATGATAGCTTTGACTTTATCCTTAATGTTAAGAGAGTAGTAGTTGCTGCTTTTGTAAGGTGAAACATAAGTAGCAGAATGACGAAGCAGGTAAAAGCCAGGGTATCTGCATTTAACCTCCACTCTGCCACTGAAGAAGAATCACAAATTACTGAGAATAAAAATATGAAAAGTTTTTTTTCTTTTTTCCCCCACCAACCATCCACTGCATTACATGGACTCCCTCTTCCATCTGGGAAACAGCCCTTTAATAACTTTTTGGCCAAATTCCATAACTTTCTGGTCACTTTGTTTTTAGATAGTCTCATTTCACCATAAGGATTCATCCTGTTTATTTTTTATTTAATTTTTGTATTTATTTTTATTTCAGGATATTATGAGGGTACAAACATTTTGGTTACATTGTTGGTAACGTACTGTTTATTTTTAGATCCTTAGTCTCCAATCCCTTACTGGATGAAAAACTCATCTTTCATCCTCCCTCCAGCTCCCAGCCACAACTGTCCATGATTCGAGGGTCCTGGAGCCTGGAAGGAGGAGGAAATTGTCTCTTTATTTTCACTAATCTCTAACTTAATTTCAGCATCCCCTTTAAGTATGAATGTGGGCAAGAAGCCTCAGTGGCATCTGTAATACCTGTGACTTCATCACTAATAACAATCACAGGTATTTTCAGACCACCTTATAGTTGTTGCAGAGATCACGGAGTCTAATTTACACTTGTCACTCATTTCAGATGAGAGTCGTTAATTGACCTGGTATTCACTCTTGGTATTTACTGCATAATTTAGAAGCACGTATATTACTATAGCATGAGTTGTTCTTTTAATATTTTGATAAATATATTTGAATAAAATTAGTTTGCTATAATGCTATGTATTTACTTTTATGTTAAAAATATTATTCTGAGAGGAATCCAAACCACCAAAGCAGAAAGGGGTCCATGGCACAAGAAAGGTGAATATCCGCTGTGAGGGGTTTGCACAGGGTGGGAGGGTTTGCCCCCCCTAATACCCCCCTTGGCTGTGCTCACCCTTTGGAGCTGGGGAAGGGACAGTAGGGAAGAGGAGGGTTTCCTTAAGTTTGCCCTTAAGTCACACTAGAGAAAAAGTGTAATCAGTTACAAAGAAGCTGAATAACACCACAATATGGGCATATTTTCTCCAAAAACACCAAGTATCAGGGCCTTGGTTTTTTTAGATGGTTATACCTGAAACTCGCAGGGTGAGCACGTGCTCTTGCAGTTTGTTGTTTAGTGAGCTCTGTTATCTAGACACACACGCAGCTTCAATGATGGGGTTGGTAAAATAGGACTCAGCTCTGTGTTTAACTAGGAGAATGATTCAGCCTGATGCTGGGTAATAACTGCTTGTTGATCACCCAAGGTGGAGATGAGTGAGGGGGCAAAAGCAACATCATAACTTAGTAACCATGATTTCTAAATGTGCTTTCAGGCTACCAGGGAGTGATGCTCCACTGGTGTTTGGAGCTATTCTTGCTATTCATAGAAGGCTGGAATTGAAAGAATCCTTTGAGTTTCTATTCCAATGGCTAGTCACCATATGTCTGGAAGTACCATTCTAGATAACCTCTATTGTACTTCTTACAAATATTTGAAGTTCTTAAATCAAAAGTGTGATGCCTCCAACATAGAGTGTTTGGGAAGCCAGTTAAGGTGAACGGCAAGGACTAGGTAAGGTCTCTTTTGCTAAATATGTTGGATAGACATTATCAAATACTGGGCCATTGCAAGACTTTATGATGATGGATTTAGGGCCTGTGCCATCTTTGTAAATAGCTTTACATCTGGGTCATGCTTTCATGTTCTAAGAAATAACTTAATCTCTTAGCTAATGAAAAGTGGATAGAATTTGGATCCCAAAATTCAGTTTTTAATCTCAAGCAAACTTTTCTCCTTTTTCCTTTATTCTATTTAAAAATAATTTTGGATGTACCTCTTTAATTGTCTGAGAACTGGATGGAGAAATTGATGAAGACTAACTTCTCAGTTTTTCTCATTATCTTTTTGGTTAGCATGCTATATCTTCTTTATGTCATGCAAATCCTTTACTTAGCATCCAGAAAAGGGGAAAGAAGTGTGAGTATGTGTGTGTGTGTGTTCACAAACTTGCATGCACATACATTTATATATACGTGACACAATCAGAAAAAAAAAAAAATATATATATATATATATATATATATATATTTTGAGACAGAGTCTCACTCTGTTGCCCTGGGTAGAGTACCGTGGTGTCATCATAGCTCACAGCAACCTCAAACTCCTGGGCTTAAGCAATCCTTCTGCCTCAGCCTCCAGAATAGCTGGGACTACAGGTGCACGCCATGATGCCTGGCTAACTTTTCTATTTTTAGTAGAGATGGAGTCTCACTCTTGCTCAGGCTGGTCTCGAACTCTTGAGCCCAAGCAATCCACCTGCCTTTGCCTCCCAGTGTGCTAGGAGTACAGGCATGAGTCACCGCACCCAGCCAGAAAAATAAATTTTTGTTCCTTCTCAGAATTATAGCATCGATTCTTATGGTTCACATATATTTAATTCACATTCGAGAAAAGGAGGAGGACATGACAAATGAGCATTACTAATAAAACAATTCTTGGAAGCATACTCAGCGCTACTGGCATGCCCGTTTGAACACGCAGAGACGGCTGCTCTGAGGATGTCTGATTGAAGCCCTGGAGGAGCCTCAGCTGCCTTCTGTGATTGACATGCTCATCTCCTCCCCCCTTCCCAGTTCCCTAGTGATGAGCAGTGGCCTCTTTATTTTTATTTGACCTGAAGCCAGCTGTGCTGATTCCAAGAGAGAGAAAGGGGCCTGGCATGGCTTCTGTCCCTTCAAGCTGGCCTGCTGAAATGATTGCTAATTCCCAGGGACTACTCTCCGAAGAGTGAGTCCTTTTCATTTGGCCTGATCTACACTGGCTTTCTCATACTTATTCTTGGTTTGGGAACTAGACAGCGCCCCATTATTTAGCTATGAAAGCAGGGATGTCACTAGAGGTGGCCTCGTATTACTGCTTTAAGGCCTATTAGAAATCTCATTTTGCTTTTTGGAGATGTCATTGTGATGCAAAGCAGTTCAGGGTTTCATTTCTGGTGAAAGCCCTTTGTTGGGCTTACCCGTTTGTGTACTGAGATTTGCAGTTCTCCCTCCCACCTGCTCTTCTGAAACAGGAGTACTGTTACTTTGGGGGTTCCGTGACATCAGTGGTGAAAAACATACTTAAAGCAGGAAAATTGCATCTGAACAGAAAAGCGCCATCAAATCTCCCCTCGGATACAAGTGACAAACTCCACTTTGTTCAGCTGTCCTCACGTAGGATGTCCCTGTGGAGGGTCAGACAAATGAATATCTGCCTAGTCGTTACTGTGAGGTTCAATGAAGAGGGCATTTTCTATCATTATGGCTGTCCCCTCTCCCCTCATTTTTTTTCTTGGAGGCAAATGACTGTGTCGTCTCCTGTGTAACAGTCAACAGCTGCTAGACCCTGACTTTCATGTTGATGACCTTGTGTGCTGGCCCCTTCTCCTCTCAGGCCACTCCCAGGGGTTCCTGGATGTTTTGCATTCTCAGCAGGAAATGCTCAGTGACTTTGAACACAGAGTCCTTTTACCCCTCTCTGCCTCAGTTTCTTCAGCTCTAAATGAAGGGTGACAATAGCTCATTATTCATGTTGTGAGGATTTAACAAAATCACGTGTAGAAAGCGCTTAGTGCACTGCTGAGCACAGAGGGGACCACTCATCCCGCGAGTATTTCTGGAGTCCCTGCTATGTGCCAGACATTGTCCTCAGTGCTGGGCTACCAAGGGGAGCAAACACAGGACCAGTCTCTGTCCTCATGGAGCTTTTAGTCCCATAGAAGATTTGAGCATTAATTGGATAATCACACAGGCTTACGTCTTCAAATTGGGCCAAGGACTAGGAAGGAATATTAGGGAGCTTCGCTGGGCCCTGACCTAATCAAAGGACATTTTTCCATAACATGTGAGTGGAGATCAGAAGGAATAAGAGGAAACCAGAAGAGGTGTCAGGCTCCCACCGGCCCTAAGGTGCATTTATTTGAGCAAGTTAGGAAAAGGTGTTCCTACTCTAGGGTAGATGGGGGAGCAGAGCACAGGCTGGGTTTTAATGTCCTTTGGCCCATCTGCTGGGTGCCCTTGAGCAGGGAGCAGCCTGTCAGCTGTGTAGGGTGCCCCTGGCTGGGAGTAGGGGCATACTGGAGGAAGAGGAAAACACCTTTGCAAAGGCCCTGATGGAGAAGGAGGTTGCATGCTGAGGAGCTGCAGAGGACCGCGTGGCCAGAGCACAAGCAGCCAGGCTGCCGGGAGTGGTCCAGAAAGCTCTCAGTAAATACCAGCTACTGTGTTTCCCCGAAAATAAGACAGGGTCTTATATTTATTTTTCCTCAAGAAGACACCCTAGGGCTTATTTTCAAAGGATGCGTTATTTCCCCCTCAAAACCTCAGCTTGCAGCATGCACAGGATGGCCGGGACCTGACGGGGAGCCGACCTTGTTGGTGGGGCTGCCTGCACCTTTCTGGTCACCTGTGGGATAGTAGCTGTCACGATGGGGCAGATGAGAAGGGCTGCTCTTTGTCTTTACCGCTGCGCGACAAAATGCATGGGTTGTGCAGACACGCTGTGTAGCCACGCCGATCACTACGTCTTATTTTCGGGGTAGGGCTTCTATTGCGCAAATGCTTAGAAATCCTGCGAGGGCTTATTTTATGGGTAGGTCTTATTTTCAGGGAAACACAGTAGTGTTAATGCATTATGGCATCCTTCTTCTAAACTCACAGCCAACACACCAAGGTCTCCTTAGAAACACCAAGGTCTCTCTAGAAGCTGTAGATTTTTAACTAGTGAAGGGAAAGGACTTCAGGGATGTGATTTGTTGGTGTCACACAACTGAGAGAGAATAAAGACGGTGGGCGAGGCACAACATTTAACGTAGAAAGCAGGAGCCGCCTCGCCTGCAGCCAAAGATGAAGGCGCCGGCACAGCCCAGGACACCGGATATTAGACAAGAAGAGGTGAAAACAGAAACAGAACCAAAATACCCCCACCACATTATGCAAATAAAAATGGAAACTGAACATTAGGGAAACGTTGCTAACAGTGCTATCATTTTGAGGGTGTAATTATCTCTGCAAAGAAATGGAAGAATCTCCTTTACTTGGTCTCTTAGAAAGGACCCGTCCAGCCGGAAAGCCGGAGCCTGGCAGCAGCCCCGCACTGGCTCGCAATGGTGTTGATAGCTCCCGAGTTCTTCTTGGCTTTGATTTCTTTGATTCTGGAGTAATTCAAAAGAGCATTCATTTATTCAAACAAATATACTGTGTTACGGTTTTCTTTTTCTTTCTTTCTTTTTCTTTTTTTTTAAATCAAAGTTTAAAGGGAAATTAAACCCCTGATCCTGGAGAGTCATGCGTTGTTGCCAGCTAGCTTTGCAGTCCGTGCCAGGCTAGGCATCTGCAAATGTTTGCCCCGTTCAGGTGTGGTGCATCAACATGCTATTGCGAGGGTAGCATGGGCTTTGGGATGAGGTAGGTCTGGGCCCAGGTTCTGACTAGGTCACCTATAAGCTGTGTGACCTTCGGCAGGTTAGTCAACCTCTCTGCGCAATGAGAATGACTGCAAGCTCTAGCTGTTATTAGGCAGAGCTTTGAGGCCAGGGCGCTTGGGAATCCCTCACTTGCAAAGTCATTTCTGGGGATCCTGTACTGGGAGCAGCTCCCATGTGATCCACAGCCTTTTCAGCGGTTTATATCTTCGTACTATACTTGAAAAATCTTGATCTCTGCTTTCCAGAGGTAGCTGTGCTTTGCTTTTGGGGAAAAATAAAAAACCAGAATTAAGACAGACTTATAAGACCATATCTACAGTTATTGCCTCTATTAAATTTTTAGGGGAAAAAAAGCATATGTAGTCTTGATTTTTTAATGTGGTGTCTATGATCAAAAATCCCATCATAATCTGAAAAGCCCTGAAGAGCAGACACTATCAATTGACCCAGCACTTGAGATATTTTATTTCTTATTAAGATGTAGTAGCAGAACTAAAAAATATGCTTGAATTTAAATCACATTAATCTGGAATGCACACTAATCAGAGATAAATTCCAATATTTTGCTTTCGGGAAAGAGATGAACTACAGTACTTAATTTTCCTTCCATAGAATGTTGGAGAAAGAGTTCTTTATTATGTTTCAATCATAATGTAGTATAAAGGCTGCTATTTCTCTGTCTCTTGCCTTTATGTCCATATAATCTTATCTCAATAACATGTATGTTGCACCTTCAGGACTAACATGCAAATTTAGCAACCTGAGTCTTTCAGAGGTAGAGCAGGCTAACAGTGATTTAAGATTATGCTGGTTTAGGAAAAAACCCATCCCAGATTTTAAAATAAGAAATGCTAACTCAAGCATACACTTTTCTATCTAAAATGACATTGTTACTGTCTAAGAACCGGGATGGATGAAGCACTTAGTCAAGAGAGACCATTATGTTGTCAAAGGCAATGCCAAGGCTAAAGGACGGATTCTCATGGGCATATGACCATATTATTGCTTTTCAGCCCGAGGCCACCAATCCCACTCTCCCTCCTGCTGACAGAAGAGCAAGCAACTCTCCTCATTCAATCCTTCTGGAGAGCCTATCTGGTAAGAATCATATGCGATTATGGCGTTTGATTTGATGGGGAATTTTTGTGAGGTGGAGGCCCCATGGGAAAACCCTTAGATGAATTTGAAACAGAAGATATCATAGCCAACATCCAGACCTCAGAAACACCACTCTCTGTAAAATAGGTCTTAAAGAGTGATTTATAATTTTTACCAAAACGTATTTTGCAGTTATCATTAAAATTACCCTCCAGCCTTTCAAAGCTGGGTTGACTGGCCTGTATTGCCTAAAAAATAATATTACCATATATATATAGAGAGAGGAATACATTGTCATTTTAGAAAAAAAATTAGAAAATTCAGGTAATTCAGAAAAAGCAAATAAAAATTTTTAAGTCACTGATAACTCCATCATTCAAACATAATCATTGTTGGTATAAAACTTTCCAAACTTTAAAACTCTGAATACATTAAATGACATATAATCCTTAACATACAGAAAATAATTTTTTTCTTTTGTAATTTGTCTTTTCGACCATTTTCCTGTTTGGGATTTTGAGGTTATTTCCATTTTTCATTATTGTGATAAATGCCGCAATATGCATCTTTGTGCTATTGTCTTGGTACATTTGGTCATTTGTGTAGGAGGAATTCTAGAAGCGGAATTTCTAGACCAAAAGGTGAGTTCCTTTAAAGCGCCAGATTCATATTGCCATGTTAGCCCTCAGGAAGGATGTACTGTAAAAAATTCTTATCAAATACATATGAAAGTACTATGTGTATCTTGTGCTAAAAAGTTTATAACCTCTTCAGTAATTTATCAATTAGAGTATGAAGGTTAACAAGCTTCCTAGTAAACATGGTCCCATTCTAGGTCGCAAGTTTGAGCATCAGATGTCAGTGGAATGAGTTTAGATTTAATATCAGTAGTGGCATATTACACCGCAGGAAAAAGTCCCAGGGGACTTACATGGAGGCCAAAGAGTTGAAAAGACAGTTAAAAAAAGAAAAAAAGCCTAAACAAATTAAAGAAAACCTAAACAAATGGAAAGACATCCTGTGTTCATTGATTGGAAAATTTAATATTATAAAGATGTCAGTACTCCCCAAATTGATCTACAGGTTCAACATAATCCCAGCTGGATTTTTTTTTAAAGAAATCAACAAGCTCCTCCTACAATTCATATGAAAATGCAAGGGACCCAAAATAGCCAAAATAATCTTGGAGAAGAAGAACAAAGTTGGAGGACTCACACTTCTGTATTTCAAAACTTAACTACAAAGCTAAGTAATCAAGACTGAATGGTACTAGCTTAAGGATAAACATGTATATTGTGGAATGGAATTGAGAGTCCAAAAATAAACCCTTACATTTATGGTCAACTGATTTCCAACAAGGGTGCCAACACCATTCAGTGGGGAAAGAATCATCTTTTCAACAAATGGTGCTGGTACGGCTGGATACCCACATGCAAAAGGATAAAATTAGACTCCTACTTCATCTACAAAATTCATTCAAAATTAATTAAAGACCTAACTGAAAGTGTGAAAACTATTAAAATATTAAAAGAAGACATAGATGTAAATTTTCATGATCTTGGATTAAGCAACAGTTTAATATAACAAAAAGCATAAGCAGCAACAGAAAAAATAGATAAATTGGACTTAATCAAAATTAAAAACTTTTGTGTTTCAAAGAACATCATCAAGTGAGTGAAAAGACAACCCATAGAATGGGAGAAAATATTTGCAGATTATATATTGGATAACGGTCTGATATCCATAATATATAAAGAATCCTCACAACCCAACAATAAAAGTATAAATAACCCAATTATAAGATTGGCAAAGGATTTGAATAGACATTTCTCCAAAGAACATATACCAGTGGTCAATAAGTGTATGAAAAGATGTTCAATGTCACTAGTTATAAGGAAATACAAATCGAAACCACAAAGAGATTTCACTTCATACCCACTAGTATGGCTATAATCAAAAAGACAGTAACAAAGGTTGGTGAGAGTACAGAGAACTTGGAAGCTTCATAAACTGCTGATAAGAATATAAAGTGGTACAGCCACTTTGGAAAACAGTTTGGAAGTTCCTCAAAGTGTTAAACATAGAGTTTCCACTTTATGATCCAGCAGTTTCACTCTTGGGTATATATTTAAGGTCATCAAAAAACATCTGTCCACACACACACTTGTACATGAATGTTCATAGAAGCATGATTCATAATAGGCAAAAATCTGAATGTCTATCTACTGATGAATGGATAAAAAAAATGGTACACTGTTAGGATAGAATATTATTCAACCATAAAAATGAAGTACTGTTACATGGTACAAAATGGATGAATCTTGAAAACATTATGCTAAGTAAAAGGAGCCAGAGACAAAAAGTCACATTTTCCTGTTTATAATAAATGATTCCATTTAAATGAAATGTCCAGAATAGGGAAATCTATAGACAAAACTAGATTAGTGGTTGTCAGGGGCTGGAGGAAGGGAAGAATGGGGTGACTGCTAATGGGTACAGGGCTTCTTTTTGGAGTAATAAAAATGTTCTGAAACTAGATAGTGGTAGTGGTTGAACAGCTTTGTAAATATAATAAAAACCACTGAATTGGAAACTTTAAAAGGGTGAATTTTATGGTATGTGAAAATAAACAAATACTATAGGAAAAATATAAAGCAAGCCATCATTTTATTCCTTTTGACCATGTATTCTTCTGATCCAAGTTCCTGATTTTGGGGCTGATTTTGGGAGTAGAACTAAATGTCCTATGACCAGCAAAAGGGACTCTTAGGAATTCATGAAATAGATGCTTGCCGCAAGTAGCCATGCAGACCTTGTCCTCACCCATTCTCACATAGGGTTTACTACACTTGCCAGGAAGATTTTTGTTTTAATTAACAAATCTTTACTTGTATTTTCTCAAATACCATGAAGGAAAAATATAGCCTCCCAGGAAGTTTTTGGGGTGTGTGGCAAAATGCACATAACATAAAATTGACCATTTAAAATTGACCATCTTAACAATTTTTGTATGGTTCAGTGGCATTAAGTACATTCGCAGTGTTGTGCAGCCATCATCACCATCCATCTCCAGAAATTTTTCACCTTTCTAAACTGAAACTCTGTCCACATTAAACAATAACTCCCCTTTTCCCTCTCTCCCCAGCTCCTGGCAATCACCATTCTACTCTCTGTCTGTATGCATTTGACTACCCTAAGTACCTGATATAAGTGAAATCATTCAGTATTTGTCGTTTTGTGACTGGCGTATTTCACTGAGCATAATGTCCTCAAAGTTCATCCATGTGTTGCTGCGTCAGAATTCTCTTCCTTTTTAAGGCTGCATAGTCTTCATGCCAGGAGACCTTAAAATCTAGCCAGACATCTCATAAAAATATATTTTAACCGACCAAAACTAGCCAGACATCTCATAAAAATATATTTTAACTGACCACATTAACAGAAATGTCTCATGATGTGCAAAGCTATTTGTAGTGAACTGTTCTTAGTAACTGTGACTTTTTAATTAGTATTGTAAATAGGTCCCTGATATTTATGATTAGATATTAGGCACTTCTGTGGCAGTAGACATTCTCTTGTTTCTTCTCTTAAAACACTAGGCTTAGTGGTTGGAAAGTCAGATCCTTTCAACATGCAAAACAGAGTGTTGGTTGTTTTTTAATCTATTTGAATATTGTGAATGAAATCTGGTCCCATGAAAACTCTCCTTTACCAACTGTGATTGGGGATAAGTCATGCTCTGCTGTATCACTGGTGCTATTTGGTTTCTTAAATCCCGGATACAGTTGGGAACAATTGATTGAGAAAATTCTGCTCTCTTGTGAAGTTCAAATGAGGTTCTTGTGGGCTGTAATGATTGAAATTTCTTTAATGATTTACGAAGCAGAGACCAGATGAATCCACTGAATATTTATTCTGTCTAAATAAGCCCGTGGTGTTTTATGCCTTCTACTCATTTGTTTTATTTTATTCTAACTCAGCCTGGATACCCGGGGTGGCCTACGTTAGCAATCCTCCCCTCCCCCAACATCAACTCCCACTCCAGGCATTGTGACAGCTGAGAATCACAAAGGCCATCAATCATTACCCATTATTTGATGAACAGAGCAGCGTGACATTGCTCCAGCAGCCCTTTGGCGGCCTTTCAAAATTTTTAAAAAATGAAATAAAATAATGGAGATTTCTGATCTCTACTTGCAGAGAACAATAAATCTGTGCATTGAGCAAACTGACTGGGGGTAAATGAGGGACTCCTCCAAGGAGAAACAGCTTGGTATAAACGGAGTACAAGGTTTAGAGTGAGACAGGCCTTACTCTAGGTGTAGGGGGCCTGTCCCAGTTGGACACTTATGATCCCTCTGGCAATAGGGACTACTGGCGGTGCCACCATACCCAGCTTATTTTTCTATTTTTAGTAGAGATGGGGTCTTGCTCTTGCTCAGGCTCGTCTTGAACTCAAGAGCTCAAGCAATCTGCCCATCTTGGCCTCCTAGAGTGCTAGGATTCTAGGCATGAGCCACCATGCCTGGCCCCAGACTTTTAGATTACTTGCACACAAAGGAGGATATTGGCACAGAACAAAAATCTGGGTCCACTCATGCAGGGCAACCATCCCAGTTTGTACCAAGGGAAAACTGTGGCTTATTTCCATTGAAGGCTGGGACATGGCTGGAGAGGGGAGCCTACCCCAGGAAGCAAATTTTTCTAAAAACATATCTACTTTAATTATTGTGCAAGTAATACATATCAATTGTGGAAACACATAGATAATATATGTAAGTTTTTAAAAAATTATATTATGGTATTCATCCTTCTAGAGTTTTTCTTATTCAATAGGAAATTTTAGTTTTTACAAAATTTGGATGATAAACACTGTTTTGTGCCTGCCATTTCACTCAAACAGAGGCTTTACACCTCCTGTCGGCAGGTGACTTCAGTTGATCATTCTTTTGTTGGACAAACATGTATTGAGGGCCTTGCTTGAGAACAAAGCTGGGTGCTATAGAAACACATATTATCTCCTTTCCCCTGTGCCAATGCTGTAAAGTAGGCAAGTATCTATGACTGTTATCTCATGTGTCGATGAACATGCCAAGGCCTAGCACCCCTAAGTTACGTGCCCAACCTACGTCACACAGTGATAAGCAGTATAGCCAGAACTCAAGCCTGGGTCTGCCTGTGCTGAGAACTCCGTTCCTCTTTTTTTTTTTTTTTTTTAAGAAGAAACCACTTTTGCATTCCTACCAGCAACACAGGTGTGTTCCAGTCACTCCATGTCCTCATCAACACACTTGGTATGGTCTATCTTTTAAATTTTAGCCGTTCTAGTGGGTATGTAGTGTAATTTCATTGTATGTGTGTGTTTTAATCAGGTTTATTAAGGTATGCGTGACATACCATAAAATCTACCATTTTCAGTGTGCAGTTTCTGAATTTTCACACACGTATACAACCCGACCCATAATCAAGATAATAAAACGTTTCTATCACTCCCCCAAAATTCCCTTTGGAGTCAGTCCTTCCCGCACTAGCCCCTTGGAAATCACTGAATTGTTTTTCTGCTCCTAGAGTTTTGCCTTTTCCAGAATATTATATAAATGGAATTACACTGTGTATAGCCTTTGAATCTGGCTTTTTTCCCTTAGCCTGAGGCATTTGAAGTTCTTCCGCATGTTTGGGTGTATGAATGGTTCCTTCCTTTTTATTGGTCGGCAGTATTCCCCTGCAGAACCCCAAGCAGAGAAGAAACACGAAGGAAGGACTTTTTAATTCTGCTGACGCATAAACACATATCAGTCTTACATAACACCGGCTTATCTGTATAGCTACGGATTGCGACGCTCTCAAACCTTACTATGCGTCACCCACGGCAAGTTTTCTTTTCAGTGTCTCGCCAACCAGAGGCAAGCCACGGAAAGATTTTATTTTTTAGTTTTTGCTACCCAGGGCCTCATTCCCTTGAGATTCTTGTTCAACTGGCCATAGTGAGAACAAGAGATGGGTATTTTGTGAAGCCTCTAGGTGACTCTAACATGCATCCAGGGTCGAGACCTACTGATGTATTAGAATTGACTCTGCTACCTAGCAATTGGACGACCCAGGACAAACCACAAAACTCCAAATAGCCATTTCTTTCTCTTTAAGCTGGGCATAATAATAGCCGTCCAGTCCAGCTCAACAGGTTGTCTGTCTCGAGGATGGAAATGTTTTCAAATGTGGCAGCACTTGAGAAAGTGCTCTGTAAACTGTCAGTGCAGACATGATCAGGAGTTTCTCCGGAATAAAGGGTGATGTATTCCTTAGTGTTCCTTGCATCTTGGGACAGGAGGGAATCTCAGACCTTGTGAACATGACTCTGACTCCTGAGGAAGAGGCCCGTTTGAAGCACAGTGTAGACACACGCTGGAGGATCCAAAAAGAGCCACAGCTTTAAAGTCTCCTAACGTCTGAGCACTTTGCTGCCTTAGCTATGACAGGATTTCAGTTGGAGGATGCGTCCTTTCTATCTGATCTGTGATTAAAGCAGTGATATTAAGACGGCCTGGGAAAAACATCAATTTCTTAAAGTTAGAAATAGGAGTGGTTCGTAAAACCCTCCCGCTACACCATGATGCTGGCTGGTGCTCCTAAGCTGGCGAGTGTGAAGTAGTTCCACGACCTCTGAGGCACCACCGCCAAAGCTGCTTATGCTGCAGTTGCCCTTCAAACCACATGTGTGTTCACTGTGTATTATATAACTCTTGCTTCCTGCACCCAACTTGCCTAGTCCATTTTTTTTCCCCAGTCAGTCACATC
The DNA here is from genome assembly GCA_008750895.1 of Mirza zaza. Lineage (NCBI taxonomy): Eukaryota > Metazoa > Chordata > Mammalia > Primates > Cheirogaleidae > Mirza > Mirza zaza. Next base: position 61,338 of record VSMD01041393.1, read on the forward strand.
TGGGGATCCAATGTATAAATCCAGTATTGCACATCTTGTGCGTAACTATTCTACAGGATCTTATTTTGTGTACTATATGCAGCAGTAGTGTATGTTGCCATATTAATGCAAAAAGAAAGATCTACATATTAAGCAATGCAACCATCTATCCAAGTGTCATACCAACTAAAACACCAAATAAACCTTGAACAGTGAAAAAAGAATGAATGGTATCAATATAAACATAATTATATTAGTACATCAGTCTCTTTCCTATTTGAAAAGTACCAAAGGTTCTGTTTCCTAAATAGATATTTAGATATGAGAGGTTTTAAAGACCAAATGGAAAGAGCGGTCTTTCTCCATCGATTTTGTGCGTGCTATTAGTAGATGGTTTGGCATATGAAAGAGTAACCAGGAGCCCAACAAGCATGGCACAGAGAAGTGGGAGAAATACACTCTTTCCCCAGACCCGGGTGATGTTGGCAGAACTGGGCACGGCTGCAGCCCATGGTTCTTTGGCAGGCAGGGTTAAGTCAGCGTGTTTGCAGCAAGTAAACACTGATGTAACTAGAAGAACAAGGCAAGCAGAGGCATGGCGCCAAGTGTACCATTACAGAGCAGCTCGCAGCCAGTCTTACATCAGAGCAAGCAAGGAAAGGGCCCCTTGTCACTGACAAATGTCACATCAAGCAAGATGTCATTTTGCAGCCACATTTGACCACCTCTGGAAATACTGCAAGGAGCAGTGTGTCAGTTTGTTATGGGGAAAAACAATGGCTATCTTTGAATGGAAAAGACTTCATTCATATTTTTGTTGTAAAAGACCAGCTACTCATTACTCACAAAAATCCAACCAGATGGAAGTGTTCTAAAGTAAAATGTGAGAATCACCATTCCTGGCCTACGTCAAACCTGCTTCTCAGATGAAACCACTGTTAACAGGTGTGTGTCTTTTCTGTGTTTTTTTCCCTTGTGTATGTGGACATTTGTGTGTATTTATTATAGCGTGTATTTTTTATAAATATGACATGTAGTTTCTGTAACTATGGTCTCATACCATATAGCCATTCTGCAACTTGCCTTTTCATTTAGCACTGAGAGCAGCGCTCCGCGTCAGCACACATGGACCCATACTGAGCATCTGTATGTGAAGGAAAACAGCCTACCCCTGGGGCTGATAGGTTGGAATTGAGAACAGCATTTGCATTCAAAATATTCCCAACCAAAGTGAGCCCCAAGATGGCAGGACAGAATAAACCTTTAGGAGTTGGTCTTAACTTTTATTTCCTCATAAAGCCCCAACAATCAGTTATTCAAAGTCCAGATCCTTTTTCCTTCCGCTTTCTCTCTCACGTTCAGTTTCCCCATATTGCTGCTCTGCTTTCCGGAGCTTCCTCTTCCTCCCTTCCAGCGGGTGTCTCCTGGTGCAGCTGTTCCAGGCAGGGGGCAGGGTGCATTTCCTCCCTTTGTGTGTGCATTAGCCCTGGCTCTGGCTTTCCTCTGGGGACAGCCACTCAACCAGGGGAGCCAGTGTCATTTAAAGCAGCACTTCCGTCCTTAGGCAGGGTTGGTTGTCATTTCTGGCTGACTTGTGATGCGGCCCAGGTGAAGAGAGATGCCACCTGGTGTGTGAGTCACACTTTCCTGGTGTGTGGTATGCTGTCTGGAACTCGTTTTCAATACAATTATTTTTTAACACTTTGCAATTCATGGGGCTAATTGGAAGGCAGTACAGCACGATGGGCAAGGAAGTAGGTGTGACAACTGGGTCAGTTCCTCCACTAATATTCATTCACTGATATTCATTGAGTGCCTGCTATGACAGGCAGGCGTTGTTCTGGACATTGGGCATGCTGCAGGGAAGAAGAAAAGTCCCTGCCCTTATGGAGCTTACATTCTTGCAGTAGACGATACACAAACACAAATAAATGGGTACGATAATGTCGAGGAGTGTATCAGTAGCTATTGTCACCATAATGCTGCTTAACAAACCACCCGAAAGCCCCCCAGCTTACAACATACATTTACATCTCACTCACATGTCTGCGGACCAGTCACAGTTCAACTGCTCTCAGCTGGGCTTTGCTACACTTGGCTCTAGGCTACTAGGTTCTGTTTAGTTTTGTTCTAGGGCCTTCATTCTTCTGAGATCAGCAGGCTACCAGGGGCACTTTCTTGTCAAGGCAGAGATTGAAAGCTATCAGAGGGGCGTACAAAAACATCCACGATGCTATCTTGAGGCCTAGGCTGGGCATTGGCACTCATCACTTCCACACACATCCCATTGGCCAAGCCCAACATCAGCGAGGCAGGGAAGTATACTACTTGCTGAACAATTATTTACTGCAGATAATACTGTGAAACAAAGCAAACCAGAGATCTGGAGAGTAACAGAGGCTACTGTTTTAGATGGTGAGTTTGGCCAGGGAAGGCCTCTCTGAGAAGGTGTAAATTGAGCAGAGACCTGAATGCAGTTCATTCTAGGTAGAGGGAAAAGCCCATGTAAAAACCTACAGGGGCATGAGTGTGACCAGCAAGAGGGTCAGTGTGGTTGATTAGAGTGATCTAGGGGTGGGTGGGAGAGCGGATGAGAAAGTAATCAGGGACCAGATCCTGCAGGGCCCAATGTGCACTTTTGTCAGGATGTTGGAACTTTAGATCTTATTCTGACTCTGCTCTCACTCTTCATTCCTAACCCTCAGAAATCGTAGTGGTGTTTTAAGCTGCTGAGTCTGGCAAGTAGGGTTGTTTGTTAGGCAGCAGTGGAAACCAATACAATAACTCCAACCTCTGTGGAGAGAGCGTATCGTGAGAGGGTGAAAATAGAAGCAGGAGAACTTTTGTAATATCTCCTTCCTTGCTACTCAATTTGTGGTCCATGGAGCAGTGATATCTTCACCATCTGGCAACTGGTTGCAAATGCAGAATCTCAGCCCCTGCCGCCCTGCCCCAGACCTCCTGCATCAAAATCTGCATCTTAACAAGATCCCCAGGTGGGTCTTTGCATGCTGAAGTTCGAGAAGCAGTGCTGTGGGTGACAGCTTGGGTACATGGGGTGCCGTGGTGTAGGTTGTAATCCTGCCTTGCCAACCCTATGCCCTTCAGTAAATTACTTCATTTTCCTAATTTCCTTTCTTGTAAAACAGGGATGATAATAGTGCTGCCCTTGTAGGGTTGCATGTGAGGGTACAGATGACACGGGGCACACCGGGTGCTCAGCACAGTCCTTGGCACACGGTCAAGTCCTCATAGCTGTCAGCTCTTTATTGACTGGATTCAATCCACGCATTTGCTTCCCTAAGAATATATTCCTGATCATTTCCTGATGGTGTTCCCTAAATGTTTTTGTTTTTAATTCCCTGTAAAAGAAAATCCTGTTCTTTTTCAAAACATCCTTGGGCTCATCACAAAAACTTTTGTCTGTGCCCAGCTAGAGTCCAGCAATACTCCAGAGTAAAGGCGCCTGGTTTCCATGGTCAGTTTCCAGACCCAGTTCTCAGGGCAATTTTCAGGGCCACCCAGCAGGCCAAAATAGGCCACAGCACTATAAATAGTGGGTTTGGGCTGCTTTGGGCCTAAATTCTCAGGCCAGGTCCTTCCCCACTCCCCTACCCCTGCCTACTCCTGTAGTTGTTTAAATAAATATACTCTGGGTTATAGCTGCAAGTGCATTTTCCTTCATATGCCCAGAAAATGCTTTGCCAACTTGCCAGGCTGTCAACAAAACCCCCTTTTTATTTGTTCAGTCACAATGTACCCCAGGTATGTGATGAAAGCTGATAAATCAGACTCCAGGTTGAACTCAATGGTTCATATAGGGTTCCCCACAGTGACCAGCACTGGGATTTGAGAAGCCTGAGTATCACCTTCCCTTGCCATGTGGCCTTTTATTAGTATTTAACTCCTCTGAGCCTCATTTTCCTTATCTGTAAAATGTGGCTGATAATGAACTCTAGTTGCCAGGGTGGTTGTGAGAAATAAATGAGAAAACTGCCAGTAGGACTGGTCATATAATTTGCAGGGCCCAGTGTGCATTGAAAATGCAAGGCCCCTTGTTTAAAGTTATTAAGAATTTCTAGATGATGGCAGCAGAGCGTAAAATAAGTGTGAGGCCTTTTTGAGCACGGGCCTGTGCAACTGCAGAGGGCAATGCCGTGAAGCTGGCCCTGCAGGCGAGGCACCTAGTGCCCTTCCTGGCATTAGTAGCAGCCACGTCCCCAACTTGCCCAGGAGCCTGTTCTTTAAAGGGCTAACAATCTCCCTTCAAGGCAGAGTTTATGGGGAAATTGCACAGCTGCAATTTAGTCCCTTCTGCTGAGTAACAAATCTCCCTAATACTTAGTGACCTAAAACCATAGCAGAGCTCAATGGAAAAAAAACAAAAACATAGAACTTGATTATTTTTCATGATTCTACAGGTTAGCTGGTTCCTCTACTGGTCTTACCTGGGCTCACTCACGTGGCTGCCTTCAGCTGGTGACCAGGCTGGGCTGGAAGGTTCAAGCTGGCCTCACGCACAGTTGCCAGTTGGTGCCGGCTGTTGGCTGGGCCAATTTGGTTCTCCTCACGTGTTCTCTTATCCTCCAGTGGGCCAGGCCAGCTTCCTTAAACTGTGGCAGAAACAATCCAAGGAGACAAAAACAGAAACTGCAAGCCTTCCTGAGGCCTAGACTCTGGAAGGTGCACAACAGCACTTCAGTCACCCTCCATTGGTCAAAGCAAGTCAAAAGGCTCCCCTAGATTCAAGAGAGGGGTGATAGTCTACCCCATTTAATGAAAAGAATGGCAGGGTTTTCCAAGGGGCTGGAATCCAGGGAGCTGTGGTCCACCAGGGGCACGGTGCAGCTGTTCTCAAACTTTAGCCTGCGTCAGAATTATCTGGAGGGCCTGTGAACGCACAGATTGCTGGGGCCCATCAGACTGGGGTGGGGCCTGAGAACTTGCATTTCAAACACGTCCTCAGGTGATGCTGGTGCTGCTAGTCTGGGGCCCACGTTTTGAGAGCCGCGGGCAGAGGAGTTAAGCATCCACACTTTAGACCAATACATTGAAAGCACCTGGGTGGCTCCAACAACCCTGAAACCATCTGTTAAATCCAGCTGTGGCGGTAAGAGTCAGGCATCAGCAGTTTCTTTAAAAGTTCCCCCAAGTGATTCCCAACGTGCAGCTGGAGTTGAGAAATACTAATTTAGAAGTAGACTATCTGGGTTCAAGTCCTGAGTCTACAGTACGTACAAGTTTAGGTAAGTTATTCCACCTCTGTTTGACTCTGTTTCCTCATTCAACATGGGGATGGCAATAGTTCCTACTTCATAGGGTTGTCCTGAGGATTAAGAGTTATTATGTATAAAACTCCTAGAACAGCAGAAGTATAATACTACATAAATGCCAGCTCTGAGGATTAGTGGTAAAGAAGAGATCGAAGCATTGTGCAGTCATAAGGTCTCTGGCATTACAAACTTTGCTGTAATTTAACCCTGTAAATCATTGGAAAGTTCATCAAATACCTTAAATGCTTTTGCAACTTATTCATTCCCTGATTATTTGGGTAAACAAGAACCCAGAACACTTGGATGAATTTTATCAGAACTATCATCTCAGCGCTGTTGGGGGAAATTCCGTTTTTTCCAAGTATGTACTGTAACATGGCCTTACTATTAAAGGGACTTTAATAAACAATAGGTGTGGCTTCCTGGGAGAAGTGCCTTTTAGATCTGACACTGCAAAGACTACGCCACCTAAAAGCAGCTGCTGTCCATGAGTCATGCTTTCCTGACCACGCACTGGTCCTTCTTAACTCAGATTTTTAGGATTTGCAATAATCAACATGGCGTTTGTGTAGGAACTGAAACCAAAGTCGTCCAGATGTTAGGGCAGTAAATGTTGTAATATTAAGTTCATTCTCAGCATTCTCTTCATTGGAGCAGGGTTCCTCAAACTTTTCAGATCTTTAGCATCGCCTGGGGTTCTTGCTGAACCTACTTGGTTCCACCCGACATGTACTGAATCAGTGGTTACAGGGCAAGGGCCTCGGACTCTGTTTTTAACAAATGCCCTAAGTGATCTCAAAGGCATATGGTAAATTTAGGAACTAGTCTGAAATTAATAACATTTATGTAATACATATATAGAGATGGAAGAGGCAAGAAGGGAAGGTAGGGGCTATAGTTCTAATGTCCAGTCAAGGATAAGAGCAGGAGTTGGCAAACAACAGTGCGTGGACCAAATCTGGCCCACTGCCTGTTTTTATAAATAAAGGTTTATTGGAACACAGTGTGCCTATTTCTAAACATATTGTCTATGGCTGTTTTGTGCTATAATGGCAGAGTTGAGTTGTTATGATAGAGATCATGTGGTCCACAAAGCCAAAAATATTTACTATCTGATCCTTTACTAAAAAAAGTTCACTGGCTCCTAGAAAGAGACATAACTTCAGATCTGGGAATACGTGGAATTGGAACTAATAGTTATGAGATCATAATAAAAAATAAACCAGCAGGGAATAGGGGAGGCAGTAAATACAACCAACTGGAAAATCCAGGCCTTCAAATGTAACAATTTGAGACTATGAAATAAGTATGTTAGGCTGGGCCCGGTGTCTCACACCTGTAATCCTAGCACTCTGGGAGGCCAAGGTGGGTGGATCCTCAAGGTCAGGAGTTCAAAACCAGCCTGAGCAACAGCGAGACCCCGTCTCTACTAAAAATAGAAAGATATTAATTGGCCAACTAAAAACATATATAGAAAAAGTTAGCCGGGCATGGTGGTACATGCCTGTAGTCCCAGGTGCTTGGGAGGCTGAGGCAGAAAGATTGCTTGAGCTCAGGAGTTTGAGGTTGCTGTGAGCTAGGCTGATGCCATGGCACTCTAGCTCGGGCAACAGAGTGAGACTCTGTCTCAAAAAAAAAAAAAAAAAAAAAGAAAGAAGTATGTTTAAGATGATTATAGATATATACTAGAAAAATATTTCTGTATATATAAACCTCCCTGGGAATCAGACTTTATGAAAAAAAGTGAAAATTCAGATTTGAAGAAGAGTTAAGTGTAACATCTAGAAAGGAAAACAGTTGAGTCAGTGGTCTAAAGCAGTGCTTCTCAAGCTTCAGTGAGCATAACAATTGCCTAGAGATTTTGTTAAAACACAGATTCCTAGGTCTTACTCTCTATAAAATTCTAAAATTTCTACTCTCTATAAAATTCTATTAATAGGTCTTGGGTGGAGCCCATAAATTTGCATTTCTAACAAGCTCTCAGGTGATGCTGATATTGCTAATCCATGTACTATATTTGGGGTATGAGTTAAATAGCAGATAGACACAGCTGGAGGAGTAGTTAGTAAACTGGAAGACAGATCTGGGAGACAGAATGCAGCAGAGAGATAGAGATGAGAAATGTGGAAAAGCAGTAAAGAGACAAGGACAGAATGAGAAGGTCCAACCTAAGTCTAATAGGGATTCCAGAGGGAGCCAATAGAATGAATGAGGAGAAATAATATTTACAGAGATATTGAGTGAGAATATTCCAAAGTTGAAGAAACATGAATCCTGAACTAGATAAATAAGAACAGAACCACACCAAAATGTTTCATGGTGAAACTATGGAATATCAAAACCAAAGAAGCAGCTTTGAAACTATCTTAAAGGAAAAATTACCTACAAAGGAAAAACAATGAGTGATTACAGACTTCTGATCAGGAGCAGTATATGCCAAAAGACAGTGAAGTGTAACATCCTCTAATCCTGAGAGAAAATAACATTCAACCTAGAATTATATGTTCACTAAGTTATCATTTACGAGCAAGGGCTATAAATAAAGACTTTTAAAAACACATCTCTTGCCGAAAGAGCTACTAAATGATATACTTCTATTCAAAGGAAACTGAACACATACAGAAGGAGCAGGATGCAAGAAACAATGACGAATGAGGAAGCCGATAGATCTAAGTAGTTATTAACCAATGGGAGATAAGTAAGGGGAAACTGAAATAGTAGATAATAATAATATGAAAGTTAAGAGGGGAAGATTGAATGAAAGCATTCTAAAGTCCTTGTGTTATCTGGGAGGAGACTGGGCAGATTAGTTTTTTAATTTTAAATTGTTTATTACATTGTAATGAAATATTAAAGATACAGAATGTGAACTAACAAGTCAGTAGAGGAAACAAGTAGAATACAGAAAATCCAATGCAATAGAAAGCAGGAAAGAAAAAAGACATAAAAGCAGGATAAATAAAAAAAAATAAAATGAGAAACATAAACACAGATATGTCACTAATCACAATAAATATAAATAGAATAAAGTCTTCTCTGATTTTCAGATTGGATTAAAAAAGAAATATACCCCTGTGCTAGAGGTACACACAACACACAATGACCTATAATAGTTGAAAGTTAAGGGGTGGGAAAAGATAGACATCACAGATACCAAAAGAAAGGTGATCTAGCATTACTAATATCAAATAAAATAGACTTTCAAGCAAAAATCATTATCAAGAATAAAGAGGGTCCTTATATAATGATAAAGGAATAACTGTCATTTTCTATATTTTCTACTTGATTATACATTTTAATGCCATTTACAACCCACCTAATTGAATTTACTGCTCACTAATGTGCCGCAACTCCAGTGTTGTAAAAATGCTTCTCTAGAACCATGGTCCCCAACCCCAGGGCATGGACCAGTATTAGTTCAGTCTGTGGCCTGTTAGGGACCGGGCTGCATAGCAGGAGGTGAGCAGCAGGGGAGCGAGGGAAGCTTCATCTGTATTTACAGCCACTCCCCATCACTCCCATCGCTGCCTGAGCTCCACCACCTGTCAGATCAGTGGTGCCATTAGATTCTGCATTATGGTGAGTTGTATAATTATTTCATTATATATTATAATGTAACAATAATGGAAATAAAGTGCACTATAAATGTAATGTACTTGAATCATCCTGAAACCATCCCTACCCCCAACTCCTGTCAGTGGAAAAATTGTCTTCCATGAAACTGGTCCCTGTTGCCAAAGAGGTTGGGGACTGCTGCTCTAGTACATACTTATAAACCTCTCTGAAAGCCCCAAGTAACTCTAAGAGGCATATTGTCATACCACAGAAGAGTATCTGTAACACCTCTACAACACCAGGGATGCCCGGGCCCGTTTGCAGGACGGGGGATGAACACACACAAAGACAGTTATGTGACTCAAATGCCGAGTGCGCTGGTCAGTTTATTTTTATACTTTAAAAAAATCAAAGTTAGTTCCTTATACGTGACCACCCAGGCATTTTAGCAATGGCCATAAATTCCGGAACACGTAGCCCGGCGGCTGTGTCTGGCTCAGGTCATTCATTCCTCCCTGAGGAATCTTACCTGTCATTGACTAACCAGCCATCTTATGGGGCTAAGCAGCAATCCTAGGAACAATGTGTTTATCATGTGGCCTCCGGACCCCCACTGCCGTGGGGCTGGGCAGCTCGTGCTTACTTGCAAAAACTCAGGTCCTTTGTGATGCCTCTAGGCAGCAATCGTGTTTGTCACAAGGACCCTGTCCGGAACACATTACTTTCAAACTCTCTAGGCAGAGCACGTACATTACTCACTAAATTTAATTATTAAACCAGGAAAGTATAATGTTAGTCCCCAACACAGGGAATATGTGATATCCACTAGGTTTTAAAAATTAGATCCCTAAGACAATAAGGAACATTAATAATCACCAGAATGAGAAACCAACATTCATTTTGTTTTGCTGAAGATCTGAGAAGAAATCACAAAGCTTCCTTACAAAGAGAAAATTAAATTCATGAGAGTTATGAACTAAATATTTTATAAAGTAATTGAAAGAGATTTTGCAAACATATATTTCCTTTATATTGAAATCCACTTTTCTTGAGTATAAAATCCTTCAGTACACCAGGTCTTAGCAAAGATGTAGTAAGAACTTTCCATGAGGCTCCTCATGCCAAGTAATGCTCTTATGAGCATTACTGAAGGGGCTGACCATTATGTTACTTTCCAGCAACTGTAATATACCAGGTACCTTCCTCCAGCAATTAGCACAACTCCAGGGAATCACCCAAAGGGGGTAGCTGTTGCTAGGTTTTTGTCTGTTTTGCCAAGAAGCAGGGAAAACAACTGAGCTAAGAGGATCCCAGAATTACAGCTCTATGAAGGGCCCTTTCAGAGTCCTAGCCAACAGCCTCCCCCTTCATCCCTGCCTGTAGTCACCACCTCACAGCCCCAACCAGCTGACTAATGCCTGAAATTATAAAATTATTAAATCATACATGTACTCAATACTTTGTGACCCTCGGGAGGAGGCTTTGCTTTCAATGTTATGAGTCATTGGCTCTTTAGCCGCTTGGCTTCATGTACAAATAGCACTTGCAAGATTCAACCTTAGAGTCGAATCTAGATTATTCTCATTACTTTATTAACTGATTTAGGAAATTACTAGCACAGCAAGAACTTACTATGTGTCAGGCACTGTTTCAGCACGTTAAATGTATTCTCTCAGCTTGTTTTCACATCAGCCCAAAGAAGAAAATATTTTTATTATCCCCGTTTTACAGGTGACGAAATTGAGGCCGGAAGAGTTTAAGTGACTTGCTCAAAGTTCCTCAGCTTGTATTCTGCAGAACTGAGATTCAACCTCAGGCTGTCTGATCCAAAGTTGGCTTTTTAAACCAATATGGTAACCTGTATTGGCTTTCATCAGAGTACTATATCATTAACAGAATCTGACGGTTTTATGGGCATTTAAAAAAAATTGACATCCACATAAAAGAGTTTTTTGTTTTGTATTTGTCTTACCCCAAAGTCAAGTACATAAATAATGTATACTTTACGTGTGTTCCTATCTTGGAGGAGCAAATGAATCCCACATAATAATTTAAAAGACTAAAAGTAGAAAACCACTGATAAGGTAGCCTTTGTGTTACAGTGCGATTGTTTCTGTGTTCAACATTACACCGCACTCTATGGTATTTGCTGATGCACAGCCGCTGCCATTGAAACTGGTTCCCTGACCATGATCATAATGACCGGGATTAGCCCAGTTCAATGGGTGCGTGCTTTCCCCAGGACGCACAAAAGCCTTCTTTAGAGATCCAGGCCTTCCTGGTAATGAGAGGTTAACTAACAAGGCTGCTGTATTCTACACGGGTAAATAGCAGTCCTCGTTCAAAATGAAGGAAATCAAGGAAAAGGTGAAAGGGTCTCTGGCCAGAGGGAAATCACGCTAACCTGGTCAGCAGAATGCCATGAACAACTGCAGGCTTCCAGAATGCTGGGGAAATGAGTGTTTCTGTTTGTTGACTGTTTAGGTTCTTGAGAGTCAAATGATTGTCAGAAACACTCATTAATTATTAAGTGAAAGAACTCATATTTGCCTCTCAGGAGCCTATTACTTAAAATTTAAATACTTGTTGTATTCCTAAAACAATATATGCACATTGTAAACAACCCAAACAATCCAATCCAGAAAAATAATGGAGTTCAAAATGACAGCCCCCAATCCCATTTCCTCCCCAGACAAACCGGCTTTCCTCGTCTATCTCTCCAAACATTAAGAATAAACCATTGCCCTTTGTGATGAACCTTTGGCGGCAGCGGTGGTCTCGGGGGTCATGGGCTCCTGGTTTGGAACTCCGTATCTCAGTTAGCTGTTCAGTGACTCCGGAAGGAGACTAGCTACAAGGAAATATTTCTGAAAAATCAGTGTCAACCCCAAGCTGGAGCGACTCTTCTCCTGAGCTCCGAGTGGCAGTCCTGTCGCAGGAAAGACCTCTAACAGTGACCAATGGTAGAGGAAAGAGGTCTGTGCCTGGGACCAAGAATGAAACTGGCAAAGAAGCCATAGATCTTTCCTCAAACTTTAAGTTGTTATTACCAGAAGACAGATACCTGGACCTCACAGGGCTGTCACAAGACTCAGGGAGCCGTGCCCACACTTCCCGAGCCCAGAAGTACATACTAAAGAGCAGGTGCTGGAACAGGTCCTGACCCCTGCCTGGGAAGCTGCGGCCTTAGCTGGGATAATCGCATCCAGAACGTGGAAAGGAGGCATGTGATTATGCTGGAAAAGTTGAAGAGACAGCATGCATGAAGGACAACAAGCCACAGATGGTGTTACTGAGAATGCAAATAAGAACTTGGCCCTAAAACAAAGAATTTCTGAAGGTGCTGAATTATGTAGGGGGAATCTCTGTAGAATTGCAACATGGACGCAGTCAGCGTAGTAAAAGCTCTAGTTACTAGTGGGTCATTCACTGGCATCGAGGAGTCTGTGCCAAAGAGAATCTCCTTGCAGTCAACAAGTTTTGAAAGGCTTTTATTTATAGTGGATCCCTCCTTTTCCTTCAGGAGAGCCTCCACAAGGAAAAATGCTATAGTGTAAGGAGTGTGGGAAAGACTGCAGCCATGGCGGCCTTATTGGACATCAAAGAATGCACATAAGAGAGACAGCACAAATGTAACAACTATGAGAAGGCTTTCGTTCCTCAAGGAAACCTTACGGAACCTGAGTGGAGATGCAGGAAGACCTCTGTGCAGAAGCCAGGACTGACTGTGCACCAGAGAATCTGCATAAGAGAGAGATCTTGGCAACATGATGCGTGTGGGAATGGTTTCCGTGCAATCACCGGCTTTTCTCAGCATTGGAGGATTCACGCTAAAAGGAAACCCTGCCAGTGTGATGAGTACAGAAAAATCTTCAGAGGTGGCATCTTGGGAAACATCAGCAACTTCACGTTAGAGAGGCTCTTATAAGTGAGAGAATTGTGGGAAGTTGTATGGGCAGAGATCAAGCCTCCAGAGATCTCCACAGTACTGAAAAGTTAATATAATTAACGTAAATGGACAAGTTGTATGGGGAATGAGTATTTTAGATTGCCCATTTTAGCCAGTAAGAACATTAAATGGATGTCTCACATCAAGAAAAGCAAAGGTCAGCAAAGGTCAAATTTCCTTTTCCAGAAAGGTCTATATAGGTGAGCAACCAGGTCTTTTGGAATAAATTATTTACCTGCATCTCTGGACTTGTGATCTGTCTCCTGGATGATCACCTGTGGGCAGGGGGAGATGTTGTTTCCTTTATGCCTGCTCTCATATCTTTAGTCCGTTCAACGCGTATAGACAGTAATATTGTCCTCTGGCAAGTGGAGAGGTAGACAGATGACTCAGGCGGAGGAAGGGTGGCAGTGGCCATGATTTTTCTGTGCCTTCTACAGCTTTCTCATCTTGGAGTTCCTGGACCGCCCAGGACTGCCTCACCCCTCTGCACCTCTTGCACAGGCTGGTGTCTCTCCCTGGAGCACCATGGCACTCCACCCTCTTGTCCCCGTGGCTAACTCTAGTCCATCCTTCAAAACTCATCCTTGAGTCATCTCCGCCACGAAGTGTTTTCTTACTTCTCCAGGCTGGGTTAGATGCCTTCCCTGTGTTGCCTCGGACTCACCAATTTCCTTCCTCTTAACACACCTTCTCCATCTTATTTCTGGGTCTCCTACTAGACTCTAAGTTTCTCAGGAGCATATGGAAGCAATCTGCCTACGTTTGAACCCCAGCTCCATCATTTCCTAGCTGTGTTCAGGTCTCTAAAACTCAGTTCTATCATCTGTGAAATGGGGACAATCATTCCTGCCTTGTTGGGTTGTTTTGATGATTAATATTTGTAAAATACTTAAACAATGCCTGGGACATAAGTGCTCGATAAATATGAGCTATAGTAATAATAAAATTAAAATATTTATTATTACAGTTACTATGAATCACCTCTTTATTCTCACTGTCTAACACAATGGCCAGTGTGAAGTAGGCGCTCAGCCAATTGGTGTTAAATGGAGCTGTGGTTAATGCATTAACTGTGATTAATCAAGAACTGTGCCGTTCTATACAGTAACCACCAGCTATGAATGACTATTGGGCACTTAAAACGCCGCTAGTCCCAAATGAGATGTGTCGTAAGTGCAAAAATGCACCACGTGTTGAAGATTTAGCATGGAAAACAGAAAGTAAAATATAAATAAATTTTTATATTGATTACATGTTGTCATGGTAAGATTTTGGATATTTTAGTTTAAATATATTCTTAAAAATAATCTCATCTGCTTATTTTTATGTTTTAGAATGAGATTGCAAGGAAATTTAAAATTACTCCTGTGGCTTCATTAGATTTCTGTTGGATGGCACACGTCTAGAATGTTCTTAACCTACCATTAGCATAGCAAATCTTCGCCCAACCTTGTTTATGCTCGAATAGGATGTGAGCTTTAGGAGTGTAGATAATTCATTTAGAACATTGATTCATTGAGATCTAAAAGCACATCCACTTGACTTGTAAAGGGCTTTCTACACAGGGCTGGCATGATAATGTACAGATGTAGAAAAGGGATTAAAGCTTTATTGGGATTTTCCAGGTTCGCTGTGATCCTGAAATTCAAGAATTGCGTCAGTGGCAGAAGAAACTGAGTGAGGACAAGCACATTCGCCAGCGAGTCCAAACTTTCTGGACCAAACAAGAACAAAAAGGTCAGTGGCTTGATTCCCCATCCTTAGCTCATTCGGGAAAAGCCTGATCCTCATTCCAGGCGCAAAAAGGAAGACCTCCAAGGTCCTTGTGCCTGCATGGAATTCGGTTTGTGTGTGAGGAAAGTGGCTGCATGTTGAAATTCTGCTCTGAAAGGACAGAGGTAATGTGATGTGATTTACGTGGCCATTTCCCTCCCGCAGGAACACATGCCGTGTCACCTTGTATCTGCAGGTTTTCATTTTTCAAGCCCTAAGACATCAAGAATAGCCTGTTATTTTGGAAACACAGTGTCTATCAACATGATGGGTGGTTGATTCTTCTAAGTGGCTGATTGTGCCTTTGAGCTTAAGTGGTGTTTTATGCCGTGTTCTCCCCTTCGTGATGGTTAATTTTATGTGTCAACTTGACTGGGCCACAGGATGCGCAGGTGGCTGGTTATCCGGGTCTGTCTCCAGGGAGCGCAGCATTTGAACTGATGGACCGAATAAAGCGGATGGTTCTCCCCCATGTGGGTGGGTGGCATGTCATCTATTGAAGGCCTGGATGGAACAAAAAGGTGGGGGAGGTTGCATGAACTTTGCCTGTTTGAGCTGGGGACGTGGGTCTTCTCCTGCCCTTGGTGCTCCTGGTTCTCAGGCCTTCAGACCTGGACTGGAATCTAACCACTGGTGCTCCGGCTCTCAGGGCTTTGAACCACACTGCAGGCTTTCCTGGATCCCTAGATTGCAGATGGCAAATCACAGGGACTTCTCAGTCCCCATAATTTTGTGAGCCAATGTCTTATAATAAATCTCTTCCTTGTATCTATTTAAGATTCCTTAAATCTCTTCCTTTATATAGAAATTATAAACATATAATCTATTGGTTTGTTTCTCTGGAGACATCTAATACACCTGTTTTTGAGAAATTAAAAACATATATACACAAAGTCACAATGAATAACATAACAAGCACCCATCATCTGTCACACACAAGTGCCACCATTTTTTCCTATTTGCTTTCGTTCTTTTTTATTTTTAGACTTGAAGTTACCACATATTCACGTGGCCATCCGTGGCCTGTGGGCAGGCGTCCCCACATTGGCTCTCGCCTCAGTACATCTCACGAGTTCTTCCTCGGGGCAGACAACAGGTTGCAGAACCTGACCGTGACCCTGCTTTGCCACAACCACCCTAGATCCCACCTGTGTCAGTTCATGCCAAGCCTTTTGCTCTTGGGGTCTCCTTCCCCAGGGGCCAGCCCCCTTGAGTGGGGCATTGGAAAGATAGCTCAAGTGACCTCCCAACGTCCACTTGTGCCACGGGAAACCAGCAGTGGACACACAGACTTCTCCCCTGCCCTCCTCTCTTCCTCTGCCCCACTGTGCCTCTCCAGTTCACATAGACCTGCTCAGAAAGGCACAGCGGAATGGTCTGTGAATCTGCTCTTAAAACAGATGTCCGACCAGGTAATGGGATACCAGCCTCCCTTTCCTGAAGATACCCTCAATCTTTTCCAGTGGTTGTCTTTGATCTCCCCTCCCTTGCCTTGGGACTTGGGTAGGGGGAAGCACCCACTCTTGTCTAAGAGAAGAGAGAAAAGCACAGTGCTCTTCTCTGGGCCAGCATGTCTCTTTTGGACTGTGATCCAGGAAAAAATAATTTAATATCGCAATCTAGTTCATAAAAATACACAGATGTTTTCATGTACATAACTAAAAAAGTTTTAAGGAAAAAATGTTATCATATGTAATGCCCCTGATATTTTCTATTCTACTCAGATTTTTGTTTTTTTAAATGCTAGCTATAAGTTAGTCGTTAACTAACTATAAGCTAGCAACAAGTTGATTTCATGGCCCACAATTATGTCTTTGGGATGGCCCCAGGCATCATTGTTAATGTGAGGTTTTCCAGATTCTACTGCTCGGACAGAATGGAGACTCTAAGGCGGTGTAGGATCCCCAGTTGTTCGGTGCTCTCTTTAAAGTGTGGAGTCCTCTCTCGGCCAGAGGTCTCTAGCCTTTTTGGCAACAGGGACCGTTTTCATGGAAGACAATTTTTCCACAGACAGGGGAGGGAGGATGGTTTGGGGATGATTCACATGCATTACACTTATTGTGCACTTTATTTCTAATATTATTACATTCTAATATATCATGAAATAATTATACAACTCACCATAGGTTGGGGACCCCTGCTCTCGGCCCCATGTCCTCAGCTCTGGGCAGCAAGACAAGGCTTGCTGATGCTTGACTGCACATCTGTTGTTTGTTCACTTGGCGGTTGTCTTCCCCACTGGAGCGTAAGCTACGTGAGAACAAAGCCCTTGTCTGCCTGGCTCACCTCCTAGGACGGTGCCTGGCACAGAGTGAACACCAAATAGGTGTTGATTGAATGAATAAGTGAATGAATGAATGAAAGAATGGAGTCATGAGGTTTAAATGAGTCAGCATATAGAAAGTGACTGGTGCAGCTTAGGAGCTCATCAAATTGGTGGTCTTAGCGGACCTTATAAAGAAGCAGCCTGACCTATTCCTGCACGGCTGGCTCAGCACAGGCCTCTCTTCCATGCACAACTGCAGCTTCATTTCACTTCAAAACTGGAAGGCAATCAGGGCTGTAATCAGTTTAAAGGTCGAGGAAAGTGCAGCGTGCCTATTTCTTTCTGTTTGGCATTCTTTGGAGCTGATTTGCAGTTGGCTGGTTGGTTGATTGACTAGGCTTGCCGGGAGCAGGGAGAGTGGACTGGATTTCGTGCCGTTATCCAGCCAGCATGGAAGGGCTGGAGGGGCCAGGGACGCATTCCCTTTCCCACCACCTGCTACTCGCTTCCCTTGCCACGTCCCAAAGGCTCCAAAACAAGCAGTGCTTTCCAAACAAGAAGAGGTCTTCAGTAAATACCCCAGTGTGACCCGACGCATAAATTCCCATTTACGCTGAGACTGAAATGGCCCTTGCACAAAAAACTCAATTCTAAAGACCTGTCCCCAGGTCTGTGGTTAATTAAGAAGGAAGGCAGTAGAGCAGTAACAGCTCTAAAGGACCTGATCTAGTTAACATAATTAAGCCTCAGTTTCCCCATGTACAATAATGGGACTCATGATAGTACCCGTCTCATATAGTTGTTGTTAAAGGATTATAAGAGATAATCTTTAGAACGAGTCCTGGCACATAGTTCCTATACATGTTAGTTATTGTCATGATAGTATTATTAATATCTGTGCTTTTGAACAATTTTGTGTTCATTTCTGCCAGTAGACTCTAAGCTCCAGGGCATCCCATGTAAGGATCATGGTTTGCCGTGTCCATCGTGATCCTGGCACAGAGCAGGTGATCTGTGTGTATTTGGGGATGACGCTCTGGGCTTCCTTTTACCGAGGAAGAAATAGAGGCCCAGGAAGATCCAGTGACTTGTCCGAGGTCACACAGCAGTGGAGGGCCTGGGGCCTGGGCCCAGGAGTCTCCTTTTTCTGCTCGGCGTTCTGACACATCCCCAAGGAGAGACTCAGAGAGACAAGACGCTGTCTTGGATTCTACTGTCCGACCCAAACTTCTCAGGAATCTTTAGGAATATGACATATGGTTTCTCCGATTTCTTATCATCTGGGCTTCAGGGTTCTTGTTGTTTATGGTTTCATTGACCAAAGCCCCTAATTCGGGGCTGAATTATGAGAAGCAGGGTACAACCTGCTTGTTGTACCCAAGTGAAGCAGAACTTTTTGTTCCCTTCAGGTGTCCCCAAGCCGAATCATTTTGTTAAGCTCATGCACTAGAGTTGCTTCCTATTTTAAACTTTATGAATCTGGGCAGTGCAGAGGTTTAGAGAATAAATCTCCCCAGCCAAGGTGACATAGTAATTAGACCTCAGAGACTCCAGCGAAGCGATTTGGAAATGGATGTTAAGCACATGCTAGTTCTCCTTGAGACTTGCAATAAAAAATAGTGGAGTGATTGCAAATGAAAATGGTTTTTCAGCTTCATTAAAAGCAACAGCAACTCATCTGTGTACACATCCAGCAGACAAACGTTTGCCATTTTATCCATATTGTGCTCTGGTATTTGCAGTATGAACGGATTTTGCCAAGTTCGTATCTTGGAGCAACCTTGGTGCAGACAGGAGGTCTGAGGGAGCGTAACATCAGCTGTTGGGCTGGAATCGTGGTCATATATAGCCCGTCTCATGTTACACTGAGTCAGAGGCCACCGGCCCAGACAGTATTTTCTTCTAGGACAGAAATGGGATGAGGTTATCCTCACGTCTCTATCCACTGGGACAGATGCAAAAATTATTTTAAAATGTGTGTGGTAAGAATTTCAACCAATGTAATTCAACAGAAGATGCCTAAGTCATTTTTGAGATGTAGTAAAATATTCTGTCTCGATTAATAGCATATTTTTAGCTTCATATAATTGGTAATTGTTTTCAAATATGCTTTATAATTGAATATCCATATTTTATTTGGAAATCTAGTATGAGCAGGGAGAAAGAAACCATAGAAATTGTTCCCATAACAATCAGATTAAATTTCATATATATATACACACATGTGTGCATATATATCATAACATCAGATAAATTTGTCATATATGTGTTTGTATCTGTATTCCTGATTTATATACAAATAATCTTTAAATGACTTTATCTCTTCTTAATGTTTTGAAAAAAATGCAGGGGTTGTTGGGAAAGATTGATCTGTCAAAGGAAATGGATTGTTTACTTTCTGTTTGCTCAACTGTTTCCTGCTTCATTCCAAGAGTGGTTTGTAGTAGTTACAGAAACACATACAATATTTTTAGGTAAATATGGTCATTGAAATAAGGAAAAATAAAAATTAGGGGAAAAATTAAAGCCACTAAGCGCAGTAAGCAAAATACTCCAAGGTCTAAAATTTTTAAATATTTAACTGACAAATAAAAATTATATTCAAGGTATGTAATGCAATGATTTAATATACATACACATTGTATAATGATTACTACAATCAAATTAATTAACACATCCAACACCACCCATAGTTACCACTTGTGTGTATGTGTGTGTGTTGCGGGGGAGGACACTTAAATCTGTTCTCTTATCAAATTTTAAGTAAACAATACAGTATTATCAACGATAGTCACCATGCTCTACATTTGATCACCGGGATTTATTCATCTTATAACTGAAACCTACCATATCCTTTGACCAACGTAGAAGTTTCTTAGAGATAAAGCAAAGATGGAAATGTAATCTGTTATAATTTACAGTGGCCATGAGAAAAGAAGACAAACCAATTGTTCAGGAAATACTGAGCCCTTCCCTAATATATTATGGAATGTGAATAATAGCCTCACAAATGTTCCTATACTAAATAGAAATATGACCCTGAGCGTCCTAGAAGCCAAACAATAAAGGAAATAGGATCATTAATGGTTTATTGTGTCCTCAAGATTTAAAATGTTCCTTGGAAGCACACTTATTTCTGGAGTTGAGATTTGATTTTTATGTCATAAAGAGGACACTGTAACATAGTGAACACCATCCTTTCCCTAAATACAATAACAGCTTGCTCAGAGCAATGTTTATTTCTAGAAGGAAAAGATGAAAGCCTGGGGCAGGGGATGGAAACCAGAGAAAGTTCTTTTCCCTATTTTAGAGTTAGATTGTAATGACGAACCCTAACCATTAGGATTTCCCAGTGGTTTAAAGGTTATTCTTAAAAGGAGCCCCTCATCTTGGCCTCACCACCTGCTTGTGACCTTAGGACACACTAGAACTTAGTTCTTTCCTTACTACCCTGTGTTACTGGGTGTGTCACTGAGAGCAGAGAAGGAGGTCTGTAGCCCGGGAGTAGCTGTGATTTATCGAGCATATGCCATGCGCCAGGCACTGTACTGAGCACTTTATGTTTCCATGGAGTCTTCACAGCTACTGTCTCAGAGAGATGATATTGTTTCCACTGGACAGATGAGAAAACCAGGGCTGGGAGGATACATGACTTGCACAAGGCCACACAGCCAGTAGGGCCAGAGATCAAGGATTTGAACCCACATCTGCCAGATGCCAATGAGGCCAGGGTTGTCCCAGGCCACACTGCCCAATAACTCAAGTGCCCAATAGGGCATGTTGGTCCAGCAGAGAGCTTCCCGACAGGGTACCTAAGGGTCCCCAGGCTGGACAGCGGGCGGTGTCTGGCCATGCCTCCCACCCTGTCCCCTAACACCGAAATGACCACCTAACACCTAGGCCACTGGTCTAGGGTGTAGGGGATGCCAAGTCCCCTGTCCAAAGGCTGCAGGATCTACGCCTGTGTTTTGGAGAGACACGTTCATCAGAGCAGAAAGCCAGGGTTAAGTGAATAAGGATGAAGATTTCTTACCTCCCTCCTTCCAAATCCCCTGCCTGTCTACAGATGAGGAGTAGAGAAGGGTTTTGCCACCAAAGGGGGGACCTGTGTGCAGGGCACACTCTAGCCTGAGGCTTAGGAGGTGGGTTCTGACGTTAGTTGAGGCCCTTTGTGACTAACAAACAATCTGTCATACACCAAAAAAGGTCAAATCTTCAGTGATTCACTGTCCAGATACAACCAATGTTGAGCGTGTCAGTCCATAGTGTTTTTCCATCTAGCAATATGTAATACAAATATATATATTTACAAATATGCAACCATACTATATCTACTGTACTTTAACTTGCTTCTTCACTTGACAATGTATCATCTACATATTTTCATGCCAATACATATAGATCTGTCTCATTATTTTTAGTGGCCTCATAAAAATGATAGATCTATACCATAGTTTTTTTTAAAAAACCAATTCCTATGAATGGATATTTGGCTTGTATTGCAAACAATGTCCTATAAACATTTTTGTAGAATAGTTTTGCCTTCATATAAAGATATTTCCATAGGATAAATTCCTAGAAGTGGAACTGTTGTATCAGAGGAGATGAATGTACTAAATTTAGATCGTGATCACCATATTATCATCCAAAAATGCTACATCAATTTATACTTAATGCCACTAACGCACTGTGGGACTTTTGATGGATGATGTAACCTTCATGCTACATTTTCCCTATGTGTAAAATGAGATTTATTATCCCGCAGTAATACTTGTAAGTGAGTTCATTGTTTTGATAATACTTTGGCTCTTTAAGAAGAAGTATCTCTGTAAATCTAAGGTGTCATTTTCATTTTAATATTTTTCTCTCATCTCTCCTCAAACGTTAGTTCATTCTCCATTCTAACCTGCCAAAGAGATAAAAATTTGATTAAAAGACATCTAGTGACTTTGTGCTTTGGTATTCATTCCATCAATTCTATTTTTAAGGCTCACCAGTGGTTGGGGATATTTGGATGACATCACCTTTCACACATATCTTTTCATTTAAAAGTTGCAAAAAGTCTGCACAGCTAGGACATGCCTTCTATTGAAATGCTTGAAGATCCCTACTGTTCTGCGGAGATTGAAAAATAAAATGAAGTATGATTTCCTTTCTTAGTGGCTTGCCCCGAAAGTTCAAGATCCTATATTTAAGTTTATGCAGATGACTGCTTCCAACCTAATTAGCTTAATTCCTTCCTCTGACTGTTTAATGTTCTTCTGTGTGGTTATGTAGATGCAGAATGCTTTTGTAGGGTATATAAATCTCCAAACCTCTAGAAGGCTCATGATCAGATTGGACTAAGTTTCAAACATTTCTCAATCGTGCAACCTTGAGCAGGTGGCTTAACTTCTCTGTGACTCAGTTTGTATAGCAATAAAATGGCAATGCTAACATTGGCAACCACTCCATAGAGTTTTTATGAGGATAAAATGAACTGGAATAGTGCCTGGCTCATAATAAGTGATCCACAAGTAGTGCTTATTATTATTCAACAAAGTGTTCAACATGTGGTTAATATATGTTGTTATTAAGAATATTGGCTTTCGGGGTCCAACAGAACTGGAGTCCTCCCTCTCACACCAGTGCGAGAGGGAGGGCAACCAGTGTGGTTGCGGGCAAATCGCCCATCCTCTCGAGCTTCTGCTTTATCCTCTGTTATATGGGGACAATTAGGATCTGTCACAGAGGGCTCCTGCCAGGATTAAATAAGACAGCCAGCCATGTATGGGATTAAACAGATCGCTGGCACGAAGTGAATGGTCAGTAACTGGTGGCTGGTTTTAGTAATATTTTTAAAGCTGTCAGCAGAAATAAAGTTTTCATTCCAGGTAATTTGCCTACAGCAGTGGTTCTCCATGCTAGCTGCAGATTAGAATCCCCTGGGGGAAATGTATAAGGCTGTGTCGGGCTAGAGACCAGAGAAAGTGATTGCATGGGTTTATTCTTAGGAGAGAATGTGTTCTCACCACATCAGCAAAGCCCTAACACTCTGGATTAGCTGCAAGATCCCAGTAATAGCTTTGGATTCAAAAATCTTGCTTTGCCAGGCTCTTCTCACTAACACAGTTTCATTTGGATTAAAGTTCAGGGGATCTGTGTTCCTGCCCAACTCTGCAATTTACCAGCTGTATCGGTCTTGCTTTTTGCTTTAAAAAATGGAAGGGGTGAATAAGAAAATCTCTGGAACAACGAAACAGTGTATCCCCTAGGTGTTTGCTGTAGTGTCTCCTGCCTCCCACGCCAGAGGCCTGCTCTTGGAAAACTCCAAACCTTGCCATTGTCTTGGTGGTGGCTGTTGGGTTTGGGCATTTGGTTTTAAGATTGAAGGCTAAAATAATAGATGGAGAGCATTCTGCTAACTACTGGGCTTTTGTTGGGGAGAGTCCGGTGGGATTGTTGGAGGCCAGACAGTGACTCTGGAAGTTTCGAGGTTGAAGGAGAATGGAGGGAAGTGTGGGTTGGATATTTGGTGATGGGAGAGCATTTCGGGGGGAAAGGTAGGGATGTTTAAAGGAGATTTTGGTGAAGTTTGATCATATATAATGGAATGAGGGCCCCTCCTGTCACCATGTTTGGATCGTCACACCCAGGGGTGACTCTGAATGAAAGTTGGAGCTAATAGGGAGGAGGGTGATGGCAAGTCGCTCCTGCCCTGTCCTGCCCTGTCTCGGCCTGCAGGACAGCACTGCACCTTACCTAAACCTCGGATGTCTGCAAAGATCCTTGAACTTCATAATAGCTCTAATTAAGTGTCTACTACATGGCAGTCACTTCAGATATGCTACTTCTAATCTTCACAACAAACAGAATGAGTAGAAACTATTGTTGCCCCCATGTTTTAGGGCAGGAAACTGCATCTCGGAGGTTAAATCATTCCCCTATGGTCGCACAGCTGTGGATGGTTAGAACTTCCCACAACATCACACTGCTTTGCCGTCCTGTCAACCTTTCTTTCAGTCGGACCATGGACAGACAGACTGAAGGAGAGGTCCGGAATCCATGACCTCTAAAAACATAGCCGGAGTTCAGTACAGAAGGGATGGCCACGTGCGGAATGAAGGACTGATACCTGCTAAGATGCTGCTGAGCCTGGAAAACATCATGCCGAGTGAAAGAAGCCAGGCACGAAAGGCCACTAATTATATGATTCCATTTATAGGAAATGAAACAGGCAAATCCATAGAGAAAGAAAGTGGATTAGCAGTTGCCTAGGCCCGGGGGGCTGGGGGAATAAGGGGTGCTAGCTAAAGGGTACAGGGTTTCTATTGGGGGTGATGAAAAGTTATAAAATTCATAGCTGATGGTTGCACAATTCTGTGACTATACTAAAAGCTAGTTAATTGCATACTTTAAATGTTTGAATTGTATGGTATGTGAATTGTTGAATAAGAATGAAGGGCCGGGTGCGGTGGCTCACACCTATAATCCTAGCACTCTGGGAGGCCAAGGCGGGAGGATTGCTTGAGGTCAGGAGTTCGAGACCAGCCTGAGCAAGAGTGAGATCCCGTCTCTACTATAAAAATAGAAAGAAATTAATTGGCCAACTAATATATATAGAAAAAATTAGCCGGGCATGGTGGCGCATGCCTGTAGTCCCAGCTACTCGGGAGGCTGAGGCAGCAGGATTGCTTGAGCCCAGGAGTTTGAGGTTGCTGTGAGCTAGGCTGACGCCATGGCACTCACTCTAGCCTGGGCAACAAAGCAAGACTCTGTCTCAAAAAAAAAAAAAGAATGAAGGCCCAGGCCCCAGGTAGCCATGGCCAGCTCTCTTGCCTCTGTCAGCCTCTTACTAATGTCACCTTCTCAGTGAGTCCTCCCTGACCACCTGGCCTCTCCACCCCTCTACCCTGCCTGTCCCCATTTAACATGTTGTCTGTGGGGTCATTCAAGAAGAACTGACCACTGCCAAATTTGTATCACAGCATGCTGCTTCTGATAGGGATAGAGCAAGAACTTGGTGCTGGTGCCACCTCTTCTTCACAGCCTTGGGGAAATTAGCATGTCACAGCTGCCCTTCAGCATGGCTGTGACAAAGGATCTGGGATGAGCCGGCTCCAAGGTGGCTGAGTGCCACGGTTCCCGTACCTGCTACCTGGGGCTATGTACGGAGCATCTGCTGGGTTGTAGAATTAACTGTGTTACTTCCTTTACAAATTATCCTTGTGTGATATATTTAACTTAGTCGCTGATTCATAATTGTTAAGCCAGGCTCAGCAGCATAGGCCTGTAGTCAGTCCCAGCTACTTGGGAGGCTGAGACAGGAGGATCGCTTATGCCCAGGAGTTTGAGTCTAGCCTGAGTGACAGAGCGAGACCATGTCCCTAAAAATAAATAAGTAAATAAATAAAAATTTTTTCAAAATAATTTTTAAGTGTTTAATTCTTTTGTATCACCCGGGATTCTAATGATTTGTTTGTCGTCTGTGTGACTGCACTAGGATATAAGTTGTCTGATGGTAGGGACTCTTTCTTCCTTCCAGTTTTGTTCGCTGCTTTATCCTCAGCATTTAGAACAGCGCCTGGCACGTGCTAAACATTCAAGAAATAGTTTTTGGTTGAATGAGTGGATCTGCATTATGTAACCTCCTTCCCAAGTCATCCGTCTATACATGGATAAAGACAAAAAAGTCTACTAGAATATAACCCCAAAACGCTAATGGCGACTGTCTCTAAATGGTGGTAAGGCAGGTGATTGATGGGGTAAGTGATGCCCCTTTTTCAAAAATAGAAACACAGGTGATAATTTTTCTTTTTTGATTAACCATATTTTCTAGAATAATAACAAGGAGTGTTCATTAAATGTGAACACAGCCAGGGTTCTAATCTTCACAACAAACAGAATGAGTGCGCTTACTACGAAGCAAGCATTTTCGAAAGCACTTCACTAGTAGTAGCTCAATTAATCTTCACAACAGCTCTTTGAAGTGGGTACTATCATGGTCTCCATTTCATAGATGAAGAAACTGACGCACAGAGGGGTTGAACAACATACCAGGGCCACACAGCAAGAAAGCATCAGAGCTGAGCAGCTTCACTCCAGATTTCCCCCTCTCCCCCTACCTCATTATGCTACAGTGCACGGATGTTATTTATGGAAATCTGTTGGTGTTTGGTTTCACAAGTCCACCAGGACCTCTGATTGCATTGCCAAGGGCGTAAAGCACATGCTCCTTTATGCCTAGTAGCCTGGCTTAAAGGGTAATGATGCCGCCTGCCAAATTGTCCCTCCTTCCCTCTGTGAGCGCCAGTCCAACGCTGTTGACGCATGGTATTCACCCTTCGGATCTAAATTTAGGATCTGAACAGCTAACATGTCTTGCCAGTTTTCAGATTCAACTCTCATTAGTCTGGGATGTGGAAAATTTTAAAGGCGTAGGGCTGCAGAGGCTAGATGTCAAGTAGCTCAGAGCAATTCCTTTTAGAATAATTTAAAACCTGCCTCCTTATCAAAGCAATACATCCTCCTTATGAAAAATACAGAGAAGCATCAAGAGATTTAAAAAAGTTACCCATCTCACTGCCACTGGTAATGCTTTGGTGTGTAGAAAAACTTTTTAAAAGTGCTTTATTTTGTCCATCCGAGTAGGAGGGAGATGGTGGAGATGAAGGCATCTTTTGCACATGTTCTCTTGTTGCTGCGTGCATTGGAACTATTCTCATTTGCTTTTTGTGGCATCCAGAGACTTGTCATTTAAGAGGTGTCAAAGTGACATTTGAAGCTGTCCAGGATGAGCAGCTAATAATGGTAGAAAGAGTCCTGGGTTTGGGGTCCTAAGACCTGCATTCAAACTCTGGCTGAAAGCTTCCTAGCTGTGTGCCATTGAGCAAGGCACTTACCCTTTCTGATCGTTCATCTTTTAACTATAAAATGAAATAAACTCCACTCCCAAAAAAGCCCAACTAGGAGACAAATTTATTTGTGTTAAAAAAGAAAATGCTTGAGCTAATGCTCACCTACAAATTCTTTCTGGCTATGTGACCTTAAACAAGTTACTTAACCTCTCTGAGCTTCAGTTTCTTCATCTGTACAATGGAAATAATAAAAAGTACCCCCCCCACACACACACACACTGGATTCTACGGAGACCCAAATGAGATAATGCATGTAACAGTCTTTTCAATGCATTGTACATACTAGATGCTCAATAATGATCACTTACTACCGTTGCAAACCATACCATTTTTGATTCATCTTAGAGCATTATTTTTCCCAGTGTGAATGGTAAAATCAATTAGTGGGTTGCCACAAACATTTCAAAAATGAAATAGAACAGAGACAGAAAATAATAGCATGCTTGGCTTGTAGTAAGGGAAATATTATTTGGTGAAATTTTTGTTTGGGGTGTGTTTGTGTATTGTAAAAGCAATGTAAAATGTATTTTTGTAATCGTAGGTGGCAATTTAAAAATATGAACACCACTGGATTGGATGAGTTTATATATACTTGGTTCCCATGGTCTCAGAGTACTTGGATTTGCCAAGGTGTTGTCTCTTTGCCTTTCAAAACCAAGGTAGCTTTAGGAAATAGCCATTTTAAATGTACTTCAACATTTTCTGTAAAAATGTTCTCTGGGCCAAACTCTGTTATATCCTTTTTAAAAATAAATCCATGTGAGAAATGTCATACAGCAAATGGTGCTAAGGAAAGATGTTGTTACCCTTGAGAAAATGGTTTGCTTCTTCCCTGACTTTCCCTTTTTGCCTTGTCTACAAAGATGCTCAGAGTTCAATTTAAAACTCCTTGATAGCAATTTCTTAACTGTTAGCGTTAGCATATCTAAATTCTCCATTTCTCTTCAGACTTGGTTTTTTCTTTTTCTGTTTTTATTTACTGGCTTTTGTTGTAAATCATCTCAAATCTTTTTAGGGAGAAAGTAGGATATAAATACATTCAGGAGGAAAACAGAGAGAGATTGTAAACTTCAGATGAGAGAATGCATGTGAAAGACCATTAAACACTAAGAAGCCCAGCCCAGGGGCAACTGTCATTAGGGTGTATCTGACTCTTGCAGAGGTGTGAGTTTTGTCAGCTTTGCAGACAAGAAGAATACTGCTGGCATTTGTTTTAACAGAATTTTAAAAATATCTTTCTTCTTAACTGATTACAGAAGTAATACTTGGCCTTTTATAGGAAACTGAACAAAACGTAGATAATTTTAAGCCTTACCATCTAGAAATGACCATTACTAAAATGTCATATTTCTTAAACAGTTTTGAGATATAATTCATATATCATACAATTCAAAGTATATAATTCAATGGCTTTTGGTATATCACACATATCACAGAAATGTCACGGAGTTTGCAACCACCACTACAATGAACATTAGCACAATTTCATCACCCCCATTCATCCAGGCCCCAGACAACCACTAATTGACTTTCTGCCTTTATGGATTTGCTTATTCTGGACATTTCATATAAGTGGCATCATACAATATGCAATCCTTTGTGACTGTCTTCATTCACTTAGCACAATGTTTTCAAAGTTCATTTATGTTGTAGCATGTATCAGTACTTTTATGCCTTTTTATGATGTGTATTAGTTTGCTTGGGCTGCTATAACAAAACACCACAGACTTGGCAGCTTAAACAACAGAAATTCATTTTCTCACAGTTCTGGAGGCTGTAAGTCAGATCAGGGTTCCAGCAGGGTCAGGTTCCAGTGAGGGCTCTCCTGGCTTGCAGACTGCCACCTTCTTACTGTGTCCTCACACGGGAGAGGGAGATCTCTGGTGTCTCTTCCTCTTCTAATAAGGAGACTAGTTCTATTGGATCAGGCCTCCACCCCTATAATCTCATAACCCCCATTAACCTTAAACCCCTCCTTAAAGGTCTTATCTCCAGTACGGTCACATGGAGGGGACAGAGTTAAGGCTTCATCGTATGAATTTTTTGAGGAGCTGTAACTCAGTACATAGCATGGCTGAATAATATTCCATTATAAGGATGTATCACATTTATTCATTCATCAATTGATGGGCATTTGGGTTGTTTCCATTTTTTGGCTGTTAGGAATAATGCTGCTGTGAACATTCATGTACAAGGTTTTGTGTAGATAAATATTTTCATTTCTCTTGGGTATACACCTAGGAGTGGAATTGCTGGGTCATGTATAATAACAACTGTAGGTTGAATCATTTGAGGAACTGCCAGACAATTTTCCAGAGTGGCTGAACCATTTCACATTCCCTCCAGCAGTGTCTGAGGGTTCCAATTTCTGCACATCCTTGCCAACACTTGTTATTATCTGTCTGTTGGATTATAGCCATTCTAGTGGGTGTGAAGTGGTATCTGATTGTTGTTTTATTTATATTTCCCTGATAGCTAATAATGTTGAGTATCTTTTCATATACTCATTGGCCATTTATTTGTATATCTTCATTGGAAAAACATCTATTCAGATTATTTGCCCTTTTTAATTGGATTGTTTGTATTTTTATTATTGAATTGCAAGAATCCTTTATATATTCTACATATAAGTCCCTTATCAAATATGTGACTTACAATTCTGTGAGTTGTCTTTTCTTTTTTTTGATGGTGTCTTGTTAAGCATGAAAGTTTTCAATTTTGATAATGTCCAGTTTAATTTTCATCTGTTGCCTATGCTTTTGGTGTCATATCTAAGAAACTATTGCCTAAGTCAAGGTCACAAAGTTTTATTCATTTTTCCTGAGAGTTCTGTGGTTTTATCACTTCCATTTAGGCCTTTGACCCATTTTGAGTTAATTTTTGTATATGGTGTAAGGTAACTTTATTCCTTTGCATGGGGGTGTCCATTTGTCAAGTAGGATTTGTTGACAAGGCTATTCTTTCCCCATTGAATGAACTTGGCACCGTTGTTGAAAATTGATTAACCATAAATGTAAGGATTTGTTTCTGGACTTTCAATTTTATTCCATTGATTTATTACATATGTCTGTCCTTAGGCCACTACTACACAAGTTTTAAAATTAGGAAATGTGAGTCCTCCTACTTTGGTCTTTTTTTTCCAAGATTGTTTTGGCTCTTCTGGGTCCCTTGGATTTCCAGGTGTCTTCTTTCTTGTCAGTCTTGTTGAAAATGCATTTCTATCTTTAATTTTACATCAGTGAGATCATATTGCATAGCAATTATTTTCATGTGTCCCTGTTTTTTCCACCTAACTCTATTTTATAAAGTCGCTCCTTTCATGATAAACTTCTTTTACATATAATTGGCTGTATAATTTGGTTATTTTCCTATTGGACACTTCTTTCTAAATTTGCCATTATAAATATTCTGCTGTGGCTGGCTTCATTTCTGAATCTTTGTATGTACTTCAGATGACTATCACAGGATAAATTCCCTAGAACTGGCTTTAAGAGAGTTGAATTTCATTTCTGTAGCTATTGAAGATATTTTTACGTATTGAAAACATTAATCTTTTAATTCCAATTTTGATATGATTTCCCTAAAAGCAGTAGAACAGGCAGACAAAAGAGGAGTTGAACCTCACATTTGCATCTTAGGAAAGTCACTAAACTTCCTGAACCTCAGTTTTCTCATCTGAAAAGTGGAGATGATACTGTCATAGATTTGTTTTGAAGATTAAATGGCCTAGCATGAAATCTGGCATATTATAGGAACTCAATAAGTAGTAGTACTACTACTAATTATTATTTTAGTCATTGTTGTTATTGTTGCTAGATACAGTAAAAGTTGCAACAGGCAGCAGAAATGGACGAGATAGGGGTTGCATTCAGTATCTCCAATCAGCCTGGGAACTACAATCGTAATGAACAGACATCAAATAATTTTTCACATCAGCCAAAGTGAAGTGTTTTGATATCATGGCATCGTGTAGATGTCTTCATTCCTAAATATTTATATGTATTTAAGATTAGTTTCTAAGGATCATTTCCTAGCAATGACTTTGAGAGCATTTAACTCTGTAGTTATTGAAGATATTTTTAGCATATTAAAAACAATTTATCTTTTAATTCAAACATAACTTGGCTCCAAGAGAACAATGGCTCTGTCTGCCGTGTGCACCATTTTAAGTCTAGTGTCAACAACCACACAGTAGGTGCTGACAAAGTTAGGACAAGAGGCAAAAGAGCTGCCTGCTCCCCCAAGTTGTCCTAACTCTGCCAATTCTCTGCAGTACCGGCTGGACATCCTACAGTTCAATTCAGTTCAATTCTGACACCACCTGGAGTTAGCACAGACCCCACAGGTTAAGTGCTCAGTCCCACAAGGCTGCTGTCGCTTCAGACACCAGTCAGAAGTGGTAGGTTCCCGGGTTACCCATAACTTCTGTCCCACTTGGCTACAAATCAGAGGTCCTCATGACCTTCTCTCAGGTTTGATCATTTGCTAGCGAGGCTCACAGAACTCAGGAAAACAGTTTGCTTACTAGGTTACCAGTTTATTACAAAGGGTATCACTTAGGAACAGCAAAGTGGGGACGGCTGCATGAGACAAGGTGTTTGCGAAGGGTGCGGAGCTTCCACGCCTGCTCTGGGCTTGCTACCCTCTCAGCACCTGCCTGTGTTCGGCAACCCGGAAGCTCTCTGAACCATCCTTTTGGGTTGTTATGGAGACTTCATTATGTAGGCGTAGCTGATTCAGTCATTGGCCAAGGGTGATCAGCTCAACCCTCAGCCCCTCCCCAGAGTGTAGGGCTGAAAGCAGCGATGTTTTGATCATGTGGCTGGTTCCCCTAGCAACCAGCCCTCATCTGGAGACTATCTGGGAGCCCCAGTCACCAGTCATCTCATTAGCATACAAAAAGGCATCTGTGTCTTCAGAGATTCCAAGAGTTTTAAGGAGCTAAGGGCCAGGAAACCAGAATGAAAACCAGAATATGTATTTCCTATTATATCACAATATCACGCACCTGTTATGTACCAGGCACTTTTCTGGTGGACTTTTATATGTGCTCTCAGCAGTTGATGTATTTAAATATCAAGATTCCATTACTCTATGTAATAAGGTCCACGAGGAACCCAATTTTATAGGTGATGCAAACCCCGCCCTTCTGATCTGGTACTACAGTTCCCGCTGAGCTGGAGCACAGTTCACATTGCTGGAAAGGTGTGTGTGCTTTTGACAGCCTGCAGGCCGAGAGAGGGCTTGGGGCGTTCACAGGGAAGCTAGAGTAGGGTTTTGTTCCTCGGTTCTACACAGCCTAACCAAGCACCTGCTCTGGGCGAGGGACCAGGCCTAGCCAGGTGCTGGGGACGCAGTGGAAACACGAAGCCAACACCTTGCTCCGTGGGAGACTCCGAGCGAGTCTAGTCGGGAAGGCGGCTGCTGTCCCAGTAATCACATGAACGCTTGGTGACAGGCCGTGAGGGGTGCTCCGAAGAGGTTCAGGGTGCTGGGAGAGACTTTGGGTGGGGGATTTGAACAGGTTCCTCCAGGCTGAGACCTGAAGCGTGCTAGGAATTAACTAGACGTGAGAGGCAGAGAGGGCTGTCCAGGCTGAGGGAGTGACCCTGCGTCTCAAAGGGGAACTGAAAGAAGGCCCTCGTAACGGAGCAGGAAGAGTGCAGTGGGCTCAGGGCCCTGCTAAGGTCTTTGGAGTTGACCACAGTGTTAGCTGGGGGACCGCGTCAGAAGGGCTTCATGGACGGGGGAGCATGATGCACGTGGGGGATGGATTGGATGACCTGGCGGCAGTGAGGATGGGCGGAAGTGGATAGATTTAGGAGACATTGATGGGGTCAAAATGACAAAGGTGAGATGAATGATCCTTTCTTTTTTTTTTCTTTGAGACAGAGTCTCACTCTGTTGCCCAGGCTAGAGTGAGTGCCGTGGCGTCAGCCTAGCTCACAGCAACCTCAAACTCCTGGGCTCAAGCCATCCTCCTGCCTCAGCCTCCCCAGTAGCTGGGACTACAGGCATGCGCCACCATGCCCGGCTCAGTTTTCCTATATATTTTTAGTTGGCCAATTAATTTCTTTCTCTTTTTAGTAGAGACGGGGTCTAGCTCTTCCTCAGGCTGGTTTTGAACTCCTGACCTTGAGCAATCCGCCCGCCTCAGCCTCCCAGAGTGCTAGGATTACTAAAAAGGTAGTATTGTTTGGAGATAAATATGTTTCACACCACAGTGAGTGGTTGAAAATGTTCACATTTTCTTCTCTGAGTACCAGGGGGCTTCCTATTAGAACTCTGTGGTTGAAACCCTTGGAATGTTAATTCCCCTCTCCTTCTCTTAGCATTTGGAGTTTCTTGACTTGAGCCCTGTCTGCCCTGGGGTTCTGAGTCAACCATCAGGAATATGGCTTCAGAATCCCTAAGTACAGATTGAAATAACTTCTCAATTATTTATTACCTTGTTATACTTGTAGAGGAGCTGTTTAAAAATAAACTGGAGGATTTGTTTCCATTTCTCTTAAAGGCAACATTTAATATACAGAGCTTCTGCCAGTCTGAACTGGATGAGAACTGTTTATACCCTAAAGTCATTCAAAATGCCTGGGATGTTTTCTAAAGGTTCAGTTTTGGCAGCGGCAGCTGAGAATGCAGGGATAAATAGAAAAGTCACAAGACACGGCTGATGGGGTTCGTCTGTGTTCATTCACATCCATGACTCACTAGGCTTTTGAAGATACAGAATTTCGAAGGACAACCAGATGGTGGCTGTTTAAACTGCAGTACTAAAACTCCAATCTTGAGGCAATTCAGCTTAATTGTGAAATGGAGAGACCCTTGTAAATTTGAGTTGTAGAAAGAAAATACTAACATATCTATAAATATAAACATGTGAATAACACATAAATGAAAGCTTACCCAATGATTTAAAGAAATTGTTTAAATGTTTGTTTTAAAATTTCATATTTTCCAATTTTGCAACAGTAACTACATGGCTCATGTGATTAAGAAATACTTTTAGTGAACATTCACCACGTGCCGTGCAAGGTGTACCATCTCATTTCATCTTTGCATTCTACCGAAAGGGGGGTCTTACTATGCCCATTTTGTGGATGAGAGAGCCGAGGCTACCATGAGGTTGAGAGACTTGTTCAGGTCACCCAGTTGATAAATGGTAGTGGGATTCAAAGCCAGATCTCCCTTCTTCCCTGAGTTGTGCTCTTAGCAACTAAGCCATGCTTGGATGGCCCTGTGGCTGGCTTTGCTTTGGTGGCTTCCCTTCCTCTGTCGGGCTGTCAGTTTTCACTTATAAAAACAAGCCTTTTTATTCAATGTCTCCCTTTCCAGGAATCGAGATCCTTTCCAGGGTCAAAACTTGAGGATCCCACAATTGGGTCTCAATATGACCAGTGTTGCCACTTCCAGCCCAAAGTGTTCCCGTTCAAAATACTGCCATCAAGGGCACTTTGCTCAAGTTAACTTTAGCAGCACTGTTTGGAAGTCAACAGCAGAAAGCCGCAACTATTGCACATTCAAGACTGGCAGATTCTCCCCGAGTGCCTCGTGCCTTCCAAGTTGGCTCAACTTCCCTAAAAATAATGCAGTGCAACATCTGGCACTGTCAAGAAATAGCGGTAAATTTACCAGACTCTTGACGTTTACCCCCTGAATGTCAACATTTATTTCTTTGTAGAAAGAAATCTTCCACAATTTGTCCTTCCAGCAGGGAGTAGTTGGGGGGCGGGGGGTGGAGGGGGGTGAAGAGGGCAAAAGAATTTTTTTCCTATTTTTTTCTATATTCTTCAAGTTTTCTATAATGTAGTGCTTTTTATGATGGAAAAATAAAATCTTGGTAATATATATTGTACACTCCCCTGCCTTCCTAATTTTAGGGCCCGATTCTTACTCCACGGGGGTGTGACATGATGGTTAAGACCAAAACATGGGTTTGGGATACAAATGGACCAGGGTTAAAGTCTTGGCATGGCCATCTACTTAGCTCTGTGACCTTGGGCAAGTTGTTCAGCATCTCTGAGTCTCAGTTTCCCAGTCAATAAAATGGAAACGATGTGAGCATTTACCTCCCAGGGTGGCTGGGAGGATTACATGAGATGATTCATGTGTGTAAAGCCCTGAGCATCATGTCCAGAATCCAGTTAATGCAAATTTCCCAATTAATTCTGTGATATTTTAATATTCGGTGGCAAGTGGTACCCTCAGGAACTGCTTAGGTAACTGCTGAATGAAAAGGCCTTTAAGGTGTTTGTGGCCATTCCTTTCCTCCCCATTTTTTCTATTTTATTTTTTGTGATTGAGGTAAAGCTTACATTTAGGAGGGTGCACTGGTGGTAGCACGCAGCTCAGTGAACCTCTGTATGTGTCTACACCTGCATGGAGGTAAAGAACGTGTCCGGCACCCCAGCAGCCTCCCTCATGCCCAGTCAGTATCCGCCTTCCCCCAGGGTTAATTTTGTTCTGACTTCCTTTCTCTACAGAATAGTTTTGCTTATTCTCTGTCTTTACATAACTGGAAAACACAGTGTGAACTACTATGTATCTGGCTTCTTTTCTTGAACATCATGTCTGGGAGATTCAACTAAACTGTTGAGGGTAGCACTAGTTTGCCCCTTTTCATTGCTGTATAGTATTCCTTCATGTGAGTATGATCTCAATTCATATATCCATTCATTTATTGATGGATACTTGGGTTGTATCCAGTTTTTGGCTATTATGAGAAACACTACTTTGAACACTCTTGGATATGTTTTTTGGTGGCTATAAATACTTCAGCTGCAGATTTTGAATTGCTGGGTCATAGGGTAGACATATGTTTAATTCTAGCCGATATTTCCAAGTCGTTTTCCAAAGTGGCTGCACATTTTACATTCCCATCAGTGAGGCATGAGCATGCCAGTTGTTCTGCATCTTCGCCAACACCAAGCGTGATGAGTCTTCTTCACGTTAGCCATTCAGATGGGTACATAGTGGCTTTAATGTCCTTGATGACTAGTGATGTTACCCACCTTTCTGTGCTTCTCAGCCATCGGGACATCATTTCATTCCTAAATTCAGTTATGCTGTTGGGTATCTGGGAGATCAACTAGTCAGAATGATGTTTAAGAACTGCTCTGAGTTTGGGAAATACATTCCAGAACATCTACATTGGCTTCTCCTGCTTACTTTCAAGTCCTTGGCTGCGTTTGGGAGCCAAGCTTGCAAGATAAATAACTTTCAGTTGAGTGACATCTTATGAATTTTAAAAGCTACCAAGTGAACTCTTTAGCAGCAGTTTCTAAAAGTTCATATTTCTACAGTCCCTTTAGAGGGAAAGGAAGTCACATGTGTTGAGTACCTACTTCGTGCACCAGGTGCTGGTGTTACAGGAAAGTAATTCCCAGTGCTGGGAATCACTTGATGTCCAAGTGGGTCTTTGGCTTTGCTTGAGAAAGAATTCAGGAGTGAGCCAGTAGTGGGAAGCAACAGCAAGTTTTATTAAGGAAATATAGAAGACAGAGCAAAACCTAGTTCTCTCTCCTGAGAACAGCCCCCCGGGTTTTCTTGATTTTTTTAATTTAAGCAATGGCTTAATCATAAGCTAAGCAGGGGAGGAATAGTCACATTAATTTTTTGAAAGGGGTCATGCCTTCCTAGAACTGGAAACCCTGTCACGGTGTGACTGGGAGTCTCTTTTAGCATGCCAATATAGTGTAACTTGGGTATAATGAGCAGCAGGGTCAAGTAGCGGCTAATTTCCTTGCCTCTTGGTTTCCACTGGTCTTAATTTGTTCTGTTACCACATCATGTTTTTCATCAGGGTGGTTAGGAGCTTCTGCCTCTGTGTTAAGCAGTGTCTCACTGGTACCACTGGGACACTGAACCAGGCACTTTAAGTATATCATCTCCTTTAATCTTCATAAGTTCTCTGTGAGGCGGAGATTATTATACCTATAGTTCACATGAGGAAATTGAGGCTGGGGGCGGGGATGGGGTGTCACCCAGCTATTAAGCGGCAGAGCCAGGATTTTGAATATGGAGTCTGCTGGACCCCAAAGTCTACCGTTCTGTTATCATGCAAACTGGGTGGGGAGAGAGGACATTATTTTTCTAGCAATTTGCTAATCAGAAACTTTTCCTAGCAATCATTTCATAAATATACCTTTGAATGGTCACCTCTACTATGGCAGCTTCACATATGTGGTTCTCTCTTCAGGGTCTCCCGATGCTGGATGATGACCCCAGGAGGTCAGAGTCCTGCAGCTTCCGATTGCCTTTTTTTTTTTCTTTTTTTTTTTTTTTGAGATAGGGTCTTGCTCTATTGCCTGGGCTGGAGCACAATGGTGTGATCACAGCTCACTGCAACCTCAAACTCCTGGACTCACGAAATCCTCCAGCCGTGGCCTCTGGGGTAGCTGGGATTATGGGCATGCACCACCACACCTGGCTAATTTTTTAAAAAATTTTGTAGAGACAGGGTCTTTCTGTGTTGCCCAGGCTCATCTCGAACTCCTGGCCTCAAGAGATCCTTCTGCCTCAGCCTCCCAGGGTTAGGATTGCAGGCGTGAGCCACCGTGCCCGGCCTCAATTGCCTCTGGACCCCATTTCTCATCCTGCCGTCCTTTGCCCCCACCTCTGGGCACTAACTGCAGTAATAACACTGAGGTGTTGATTCCCCTTACAGGTTTTTCTTTTCTTCCGTCTGGTATATTTTCTGATGAGTCCTTTAGAAAGAAAGTTTCCCCCAACTGTATAGCAATACACGTATATTGTAGAACATTTGGGAAAACAGAAATTCACCTGTTTCCTTTCAATCATTTTGTCTATGTTTAGTTTTTTTTGTTTGTTTTTTTTTTAACATAGCTGAGATGCAGGGCCACAACTGAGTTGACGCCACAGGTGTAATTTTGGAGGCAATGAATGTAATTTTGCACTGGGCAATCACATTTAAGGGACGTGCTATGAAGAACTCACCCAGGAATGAATGGGAAATGGGAGTCACTTGTTCTAAAAAAATGACCAAACTCCCCCCTCCCCTTTGGAAAGGCAGGAAAGGGGGAAAAGAGGCAGAGGCGACTACATGGAAGAAGAACCTGGTTTCCGCCTTAGCTTTGGAGACATCATCACCATAGGCTTCCAACTCCAACGGACAAAGCCTCGGTGCCCTTGTGCCGTCCCTGTACTCCCTGGAGACACCGTTAACTTGTTACTAAGCAATTGTAAATTGGCATCATCAAAATTTACAGGAAATGTGCCCCACTGTATTTCCCTCTTTCGATCTCTCCTTGTTCCTTAAACTTTGCCAAAGCACCATGTTTCTAGTGACGCCATCATATCTCATCAAGGTTACGAGTTCCCAGGTACCTGGTCACTCCCTGACTGTTGATGAGGTAGATGATGCAGGAGTGACACTTGCGTCTGTGTCCATCGCTGTCTTGCCTCTGATCACAGAAGTCTTCGTCACCCTGGTGGAAGGCGGTTGTGAGACCCCAACCCTGCAGAGTGTAAGAGCATGAATGCAGGAGCCAGACAGCCGGAGATGGGACCTTGAGCGAGTTACAACACCTGTGCGTGCCTCAGTCTCCTCCTCTGAAAAAGTGGGGAAAATAAAGGCGCCTACCTCTCCATGACTTCGTCCGTGCCAGGGGCTCCGTAAACACCATGGAAATATCTGCTTTTAATATTTACCTGGAATCCTAGAAATTGGGTGCTCATTGGTTAAAAAGATTAATAATGTAAGGTTTCCTGTGCATACTGCTGCCTTGAGAGTGCGAGCCAGTCTCCTGTGTGTAACCTCAGGCCCGGCACTGCTGTGCTCCACAGCCCCGTGTCTGATGGACGCACACTGAAGCAACTCCCTCTGCAGTGTGTGAATGTCTCTTGGTTCCTATAATTCTCTGTTGATTTTTCTGCCTCCCCCTCTCGTCTGCAAGCTCCTGGAGGGCAAAGACTATTCCCTGAGAGTAACGACAGCTAATATTTATCAAGCGCTTAGCTCCGGGTCAGTGTCAAGTGCTCTGCACGCCTTGTCTCATCTCTTGGCCAGCAGTCGTGGGAGGCAGGTACCATTCTCCAACCTGGCCTGGGTTGTTGACTCAGGCCCGAGGAAGCAGGCACCGAGGGATGTGCTGTGTTACTCTTTCCCATGCTTATCAGATCAGAAGAATCACCCACAGCGCTGAAGTGGAGGGGGATGCTGATTCCCAGGCCCCACTCCTGGAGATTCGGACTCTAAAGCTCTGGGGTGGGGCCCAGGAATCTGTATTTTCACCCCACGTGGAGGCCCGGTCTGCACAACACCGCACTGGTGGCTGGATGACCTTGGGGGTCCCCAGATTTCCTCGCCTTGAGCTTTAGGCTTCTCCTCTATCCACCCTGTGCTGCTGGCCGGGAGGCTTTTCTCTGGGCTGTGAATAGAGTTCTTCTCAGCCCTGTCACTGACCAGGACAGGAGAGGATGGGGGCGACCAAGAGGAGATGATGTACCGAGTCTCATTAGCATGCAAGGCCCTTCTTGTCACATTGCCTTTAATTGAAGCTGAAGGGGTGACGCATCTCTCTCCGGGATTTTCCACTCTCTCAGCCCTTCCGGAACTGGCTGGGCACCAGCCTGCCAAGGGGGACAAGGACAGCACAGGGGCACCGAGGCATCTGTCTATTGGTGTTGGAAGCCAACCACAAGGATGTCTCTAAACTCAGGTGGAAACTGTGTTCTTTCAGCATCCCTGCTCTGCCTCTCTTACTCCTGCTTCCTTCCCTCCCTTCCCCCTCTCCCTCCCTTCCCCCTCTCATTAATACCTACCTTTGCAAAGCTAGGTTCTGCCCAGACAGGAAGGAAGAAGACCACCAAGCAGAGATTTGATCTGTTTCTTAATTTTTAGCAAAGTAGTCCTTGCACATGGTTCTCATGGATTACAAGATATACAGGAGAAAACAGAAGAACTCTTAGCTGTTTCTCTGTGGTTACTTCTGTGTCTCTAACAAGCTTGTGTGCACAGCAGATAAGATTCTAGTTATGATTGCTCATTTCCTGCCATAATAGATGAGGGTTTGCCTACTTATATCCCATCCCTACCCTCCCCCCAAACAGCTCAACTGCTCTTTTCTCTTCCTTTATTGGTTGACTTCGTAATTTCAAGCAATATACTAGCATCTTTCTTTTTACCCTTTTGAGGATGAAATATACATACAAGTGACTATAAAACACATATAACTATAAAGCAAAGACCTGTGTAGCCACCACCCAAGAAACAGAACACTGTCACTTTTAAAGCTCCTCCCCAACCATGAAGTCACTTACCCTTATGTGACAGTTGTTCTCTTCACCTCTGTATGAATCTCTCAACATTTAGATTTGCTATAAATAGAATCACACTATGTGTATGATTCTGTGCCTTGCATCTTCCTTTCAACGCTGTTAAGCTAATCCAAGCTGATGTGTGTAGCTGTGGCTCACTCACGCTCACTGTTGTATAATCACTGGCCGAGCAGACCACGATCTGTTCATCCAATCAAGTGTTGACGGACATTTGGGTTGTTTCCCGTTTTCTGCTATCGTGAGCACCCTAATAATTCGCGTCTCCCAGTAGATGTGCGCAAGGGTTTCAGCAGTGGGGGAACACAGGATTGGAATCGCCTGTGTTCGTTGTGAGACTCAGGTCCACTTGATAATGCCAGTTTTCCGACGTGGTGGCACCTCCAGAGACCGTGGCGTTGGTTGTGTAGGGTGTGGGGCCTGGCCACTGGGACTGGGGATAGCTCCCCGGGTCCTCCACTGTGCGGCTCCACACCCCACCTTTGTTTCCAGACTGTCAACTCTAGATACTGTCTGTTGTCCACGACTGGACTTTGAAGGTCCCTAGTTCGTTCCTCTCTGGTCTCCTCCCTCAAGATTTGTGTGACGGTCTGAAAGAGAGGGACCTTTTCCCAGGCTAGGTCAAAGTATAAGAGGTGGTTAACAGGTTACCCAGGCATGGACCGTAATTGGTTAAAATACTGGGAGAGAGGCAAGCAGGTGAATTCTTCCTTCTGGCAGAGTTGAGGGAAACTAGAAAAACCCCAAGGGCTGGGGATTCCTCCCATCTTTCCCTCCAGCGACTAACAGCCCCCAGCGTCTGCCCACCAGCTGTTTGCAGGGGAGCTCTCCCAAGCAGCTTAGGTTCCGAGGCTCACAGGCAGCCAGCGTGACGCTGAGAAGTGAGGGGAACTCTAGACTCCGCTCAGGGTCTTACAGTCGTGTTTCTTTAAAGGGATTCCAACCCCAGTCTGTTCCTCCACCCTGGCAGGTCTTTAGCAACACACAGGGGCTTTGCCTAAATTCCGCTGCCTGGGCCCCACGCCAGTGACATCAGAGTTTCTGAGGGGAGACCCAGGCACCAGCAAGTTTCAGAAGCTGATCATGTGATTCTTATTTACAACCAGGATAGAGAGCCAGCAGTCAGTGGGTCTCACACTTCAGCGTCCATCAGAATCACCTGGAGGCCTTGTTAAAATGCAGACAGCTGGGCTCCGCCCCATTTCAGCTTCTGTACGTCTGGAATGGGGTCACGCATTTCTCACAGTTTCCTGGTGTTGCATATGTCACCCAACCACACTTGGAGAGCCATCTTGGGGGTCTCGCGTTATGCCTAATGCTACACAAGTTTACCTGGGTACCTCCCCCTGTGGACCCAAGCGGCCAGCTTGGTATGGCTGTGTGCACCTCTTCCCAGCTCTGCATCATGTAGTCGGGCTGGTAGCTTGCGATGGGCTATGGAAATGGCAAATGCCACAAATGAGGACAGTTTTTCAAGCCATAATCAGTTATTAAACAGTCACCAGCATGTCATGGTTCAGTGAGATAGTAGGAGAGCACTTAGCACGGTGTGACGGATCCTTAGCTATCAAGGATCAATGTCATTGTCAATAGCATCTAGACGCATGTAGGGTCCTCATTGCGGTTGCCCACAGCACTTCCATATACATGGAACAAAAAAGGTATATACAGCAAAAAAAAAAAAAAAGTCCTTGAACACAGGCCTCAAGTATTAAAAATATTTTTCTAGTTTGAGTTATTAATGTAACCATTCGTAGTATACAAAAGCAAATAAATGCATTACACATTTTGATAGTTATTAAACATTGAAAATAAAGCAGAGTCTGGGGACCCTCAAATTGGGAACTGCTTTCTTGTTTGGCACCTGGGTTTTTTTA
This sequence comes from Mirza zaza, assembly GCA_008750895.1. Classification (NCBI taxonomy): domain Eukaryota; kingdom Metazoa; phylum Chordata; class Mammalia; order Primates; family Cheirogaleidae; genus Mirza; species Mirza zaza. The sequence continues at coordinate 103,205 of VSMD01041393.1, forward strand.
CATGCTGGGCTGAGGCGGAGACAGGTATGAGAGGAGGACCGACACCAGCCCCACACCTGCAAGTCCATGCACGGAAGCTGCAGAGCTAGAAATGGGGTTTCCTTTGAATGGACCAAGACCAAGAACCCTTGAGAAGTCTTTGTGGACCCTCGGTTTGAAGACTGCTCGGCTGGTTTGTGCTGCTGCAGGCATTCCTCCCACTGCCATCAGGAAATAACCGCACAGCGAGGGACTGTCCGCGTACACACCTCACCTCTGTGCTGACGTCCAGCCTGTGCACGCCCTTTAGTTGCTAGGAGATCAGGAATGGGGGCCGTCTCAGCTGACACGTCAACCCTACCCAGTGACAACCCCAAACACCCTTTCTACCAGAACAGTGCTCCGCTCAAATAATCAGAGCCTGCGGCCTCGCTCAAATAACCTTTTAGGCATTAACTTACGGGGCAAGTGCTTGGATACTAGAGGCAAAGATGTATTTTTTAAAAAAGAGGTCTTTCCAAAAGGATCCCCCTCCCCCCCAGAACCAGGTGACTGGGTTTCCATATTTACCTGGGGAGGGGCTTTTATATGCAGAGATTAATTTCCCTCACAAACACTGCCATGCAGTGTGTCCGGCTAACTTTCCTGTTTGGCAGACTCAGGAAATCAGTGGTGTCACATTCTCATTCAGACTGTGACACTGGAGAAAAGATTTTCTTTTCTGATGTTGTCATTGACCCCAGAGATACCCTGAGTTTTTCATTTGGGGTGGGTGGAGGAGAACAGAGTTTGTGTTGATAGCCTGGGTTGAGTGGAAAGCCTGGAATCTGTCATCCCCGTTAGTGAAACTTCCTTCCTTCAGTCCCCTAACCTGCAAAGCACACTTCTGACCTTTTTCTGAACCGAATTAAGAATGGCCGCGAACAGTCCCGGAAGTGGTTTTTGAACCTTCAGGTGCTGCCCTTAGAGCACAATGGCCCTGTGTTCTTCCCAGCGGATCCTCGGGGCCAGACCCGGAGCAGGCACTCGGTGGGTTTGGGTGCAACGGGCCTTGTCCACACAGTGGAGTTTCCAGTTTCCAAGTGACAAGTCTGTCTATGTATGTAAATGGATCCTGACTTTCTCTCTCATTTCTTTGTAGTGAAATGCAAAATGGAGGATGAGGTGCCTGCAGCCAAGATTCCGTCACCTTGACCACAGCTGGTATCTTTTCCCGTCCAAAGAAAATGCCCAAATTACGCTTCTTCTACTGTGGTTTCTGTAACAACAAGACTTGGTACATGTGGACACGGAACTTTTTCCACACAAGATAGGATTTGTTGCAAGCATGCTTTAGTGCAAATAGTTTGTAAAAGAAAATACCAGCCCTGACTTTCTGCATTATCCCAAAATTTTGTTCTTTCATCCAGATGTTTCTTCAGTGCTTCAGGAGTATCCGTCTGCGTCCACTGCTGTTAAAATGTGCAGTGAACTCTAGTCCCAAAAGACGTCGGAGTGCCCTTGTTACTGGTTTTCCCACTTTTGGCTGCCTTTGCAGAGATCCATATTCTGATTTAAGTCCCAAACTTCTGCGTTGGGTTTTAAGCTTACCTGGTGACCACCCTTTTTATAAAAAAAGACATCTTTGCTTGTGATCATTTCCAAAGGAGACCAGACCTTTGGTTTTCATTGCAAACGCAATAGGATGAGGCATTTAAGCCCAGACAGCAGTAACAAAGGGTGTTTGTTGTCTAGGCCCAGAGTATTATAGAAAGTTCCCACTTTTATGGGTAAATTAACTTATTACCCTCATTTGTCCCATGGTTTGCCATTAACCCGGATTCTCCCATTCAAAATGCCACAGCCTCAGGGCAGATCTGAAAGCCTAACAGTTATACTGGGTTGTTTTGACAAGCTACCACACGTCTTAAGTAAATAGTAAAGCCTTTATTTTTGTGTTAAGAACAGCATCTTGAAAATAAAACCTATCTGCCCATGCTTTACAACCTTTTAAATTTGTAATATTTATATAGTCATTTATGGTACACATTGATTGTCTTGAAATTTCTTTTAACGATTTGTTTTTATAAGTATGCAACAGTCAGCCAGGAGAAGATAAAGATACATTATAAAACACACAGTAATGCATTTAATAAATATATATTATCTATCAAAAGTGAGCCTTAGCTCTTCATTAATTAATAAAAAGCACCTGCCGAGAACTCCTGTAAGCTGGTAGAATCACTGCATCACTGGATTATAAAAGCCACAATGCTCCCTTTCCATTTGGGGTTCGTCCCGAGGCATTTAACTCAGCCTTGGCCAACCAAGGAGGCCACCCCCAGTTCACGCCTGGTCAATGGGGCCCGACGGCATCTGTGCTAAAAAGAGATCACGGGGCACCCAGCTTCCAACAACCCGATCTTCAACCCTGGAAACCCGTGAGACGCACAGAAAACTTCCCGGTTTGTAAATCATCAGAGCTGATTCCCTCTCTCCCCACCCTCCACCTCCAGTGCAGAAATCCGGCAGGGAACGCCAACTTCCTATTAAAAGGGGGTGACAAGAGTGGCTGTTATAGTCCCAAAGCGATTTTAATAACCGGACAAGGAATGACTTGTGCTTACAATGAGGGATTTGGATCACAGATGCTTTCCTTCCAGGTCGTTTTCCCCAAACAAGTCTTGTGTACACAAACAGATCTTAAACAGAGGTGCCACTTAATTTTGTCTTTAAACCTTGCTCCGTGGGGGCAGCCGGCTGCTACAGTCTCTGGGCAGAGATGCCTCTTGGTACTTTCCAGGTGGAGTCAAAGAACCGCCCTCTCCCTTCTCCCCTCACTCCCGCCTCCGCCCCCATCGTAAGGGCGTTCAGCCCACTCTCACCCTTAAAGTCAAAATAAAACAAAACCCAGAAGTGCAAGAATGTATCAGATTTAAAAGAGGGAAAAAAAGATGTCAGTAAGTGAGGTTCCCCATGGCTCAAAGATAGTTCTGTTTTTATGGTGGGGAAACACAAGCTTCCAAGGGCAGCCGTCTATGCCGTGCTCACCTTATACGCTTGGGCAACAAACAACTTAGAAAACGATCATGTGAACTGCTCCATCCTGTGAATGGTATCAGAAAGCTCCAAAGGACTCCAGAGAGCGGGGGTGAGCCACCATCTCCTGGCACGAGAACGTGTAACACTGTCGTTTTTCACTGCACTGGACCCAGGTGTTCGGAGATTTCTTTTTTTCCGAAATGCTAGGGTCTGCATGCAACTGCCCCTGCCCAAACCCCTGGTCCTAGGTTCCTTCCCTCCCAGCCCTCCCCAGTACTCCACATCTCAGTCCACCCAATGATGGTCCTCGAGCAGAGGACTGGAATCGGATTCTCTAGAAGCAAGCGCATGCTCTGGGCAGAGGCGGGGCGGCATTCTGGGGCCATGCTTTGTCTTCCCCATGCACGGTAACACAGGAAATGCACTAGCTGTTAAGGAGAACTCGCAGGAGGGCTGCAAAGGGATGGCCGGATTGGCCTTATTTTTCCCCATGCTTTGCAAGGATAGGGGGAGGGGTACAGCAGAGACCAGGGCCTTGAGAAATATCAAAAGGTTTATTAAAACATAACTCAGCTCAGATGTACTGGCTTATGAAGAGGTCAGTCCCCCCCCCAACCCACCCAAACACTAACCTTTTTTCATTTTCTTTAAAGGTTAAAGGCTTATGGGTAGTTTTATAGAAAAAGCAATGTAGTGATTAGAGTGTATGCAAAAGGACCCACCCTCATTTATACATTCCATGCCGTCAGGTTAAAACTCTTTGCTTTGAATCGTTGCTAGCGATTATACTGGCCAAACAGTGCAGAGAACATGGGGCTTTTCATGGCCGGGATGTTCGAAATGCTAAATAATAAAGGAATGACTGGCTTAGGACAGATGGAAATCATGACAGAAAGAATGGGCTTTGAAAAGAGCCATTTTCATGGAAACCGTGGAAAACCAAGACAGAAATGTCCCACACACCCATCAAAAGCAGCAAAAAACCCTCATGTGATCCGTTCCACTCTGGAACTCTCACCATATTAATGGAAAAGACCCAAGAAGTCACTGCTTGCTAGGAAGCAGGATATCATCTCTCTACCCTAGAAGGGTACCCTGGAAGCCCTGCCATGTGACATTATGGAGCAAAACCTGCTATGGCGCCTGCCTTCCCACCTGCCCCCCTGGAAGGGCTTTAAGCTGGTGGCCCCAGCTGAGCTTTTGAAATGAACATGGGAATAAAACTGGGCAAGGAAGGGTGTGGAGTGGGCACCCATAAGTGCAGGAAGAGGGTGAGATGATCTGGCCCCAAACCAGACTATTCTATGGCTCTACAAGGGGAGGTGGTAGGACTTCTTCACCATAGGCGCTAGAGCAAGAGGCCCATTAGAAGGAACAGTAGTTGGTCACCACTTTCTAAAAGTGATGGTCACGTCAACGCCCAGCAAGCCTCTTCTTCTTTGGCACATGCCAGGGTCTTTTCACCATGACTGGCTATAAAACTCACCCCATGATTCATTTGGGCCTTGCCTTGGAATCCCACCCAAAACCTCCTTAACTCTCCTGCCCTTCCCCGTGAAATGTGCAAACCACCAGGCAAGCCGGTGGAAAACTCCCCATTTGTCCTCCTCCACAAAATGGTCATCTCCAAGGGGCCAGCTGGAGTCCAGCATTTGCTGGGGAGGGGGCGACAGGGTTGGGGCTCCCCCGTGTGCAGCCAACAGCAGCCTGGCCCCCCAGCCGTGAACTTGGTTCTCTTCTACCCCCAGAGGATGAAACAGTCTTCCCAGCCACATTTTCGAGTGAGCCTAATACTATTTGCAATTAGCTTTGCTTTAGTGTGCGGGGGTCGAGGTTGGTTCGGTATTACGTGTCTGGGGGTGGGGAGGGGAGGGCCGTCGGTGTTAGCTTTTCAGTCCATCAGTGTTCACATTTACACGAAACCCCCTTGGCTAGGGTTTCCACATGTCCTGGCTGTGAGGCGGCCTGGTTCGGCTACTGTTACCGATTTTCTCCCGCAAGAAAGACACGGCCAGGGAATAAAATCGGTAAGAGAGATTCTGATTCTCTGGAACTTAAAAGTCTTTCACCAGAGGTGTCTTCCCGTGTGACTTGGCGGAGCAGTTGGGATCTGGAATAACATAAGGATAACACACTAAGAACTCCGAGCTGTTGCAAAGTCAACATTAGAAACCGATTCATTCAACAACGTGCCACAGTCAAGCTAACCTTGCTCTTACCTAGACAGGCTGAATAAGAGTTCTCGAGAAAAGCAGCAACCGCTGTGAGTTACGCTGCTGTGGTTCCTGTGAAGGCCACACCTCTCTTTTTCTGTAGCCATCCCCTTCTAACATATGTACCTTTCCTTACCCAGAAACTCATCCTAAGTCCTGGGTGTTTTTACACATATTGGCCTTGAAGGAACCAGGAGAGCTTAAAAGTGAGTGAGGGGCCTTTTCTAACCATATTTATTATAAGACTCAGGCTGCATGCTTGCGAGTCAGGCAGGCTTTTCTTGGCACCCACAATAAAAGAGCCCAGTGGATGGCAGGGGGTTTTAAGAATGCAAATCTGGGATTCTATTTATCCTTGAGCCTGTTCCAAAAGAATGCAAACCAATGCCTGGCATACCACTCAAAAGGCCAGGAAAACCCAAGTTCCCTCTGGAGATCAAAGGCCATCCCTAACACGTAGATCAAAAAGAAGCTCAGGTTGAGTTATGGAGTTGGCATATGATATAAGGAATGGAAACCCAATTTACACACGTAAACCGGCTCATGCGTCCTTTCTGAAAGAAGCATGTAGCTATGTTTGGAAATTAAATGTGGGAATGAGAGCGCGTCTCTGGATTGCTGGAGAAATAAAATGATGTCATTCCGCGGAGGCAAACATAAGCAATGGCGATTCTGCTGAAGGTCTGTTTGGCATCAGATAGTCAACCTGCTTTTGTGCCCTAGAGAGGAGAAATGGTGATCGCTTCAATTTCTTAAGACATCTCTTAGGGAGTGGGGGCGGACCCTAGGGGTGCCAGCTGGGGCACAAAGATAGAAGGGAGGCCCAGGGCCTTACCCTAGGTGGATGTCAACAAAATCTGTTAGGGGGCTTCATGGATCTAGGCTTTTCCTAAAAGTCGCCTCCCAGGGAGAGGATTGGGGGCACTGTAAAATGAAAGCCAAAGAATTCACTGGGTACAAGAGCCCCAAGAAAGACGGACTCTTTCAAAGGAATCTGCAGGTGGTTAACTGAGTATGGGTGGATTTTCCGTGCGTGGAGAAAGGGGGTGGCGAGAGAAAGAAGAAACACGGAAGCACGCATGCATCCTAGCTGCTAGGGACGTCGCCTCGAGCTGCTGTCTTTGCAGGCCGCAGCCTCCGCAGAGCAGCGTGTCCCTGCGGAAGCTGCTCCCCAACACTGTCACGCTGTCCCGCTCTTAGGCGCCCTGCCGAAACGTCACATCTTAATACTTACGGTCCCCCCGTTGAGCACAACGGCCATCTCGGTTGGCTGGTACACGTTGCTTCTAAATGGAGCGCTGGGTCTCTTCCCCAAGCTGCCGCTGGGTTTTTTCCCCAAGCTGCCGTTGGGAAATCCTGCCGACCGGAGAGCTGAGGGAGAGAGGGAGGGATCGGCAACACAGCGTTGCCAAAAGAGAGACACAATTTTGTTTTCTTCCCCAGCATCAACAGGGCCAGCGCTCTGGGCACCCCAGCCCTCCCCACCTCGGTCCTTCTCCCCTTTGTCACAAGAAGAATTCAAAACAAAGTCACAAAGGGGCTTTGTTCTCAGGCTCAGTGGGGCGGTGGGGGGGGAGTGGTTGCAACCAGGGTTGAGGCTGCAACCCTCCCCCCAGCCACGCAGCCCCGTAGGCCATGGGTGACAAGCGCCTCTGTACCCCTCAGGTCTCCTCTGGCAAAAGACCCCCTCACTAGAGAATGCCATTCATGTGATGTTCAACGTCACACCTCTCAAAACTGCCCTTTCTGGATACACAGGGGAGGAGGAGAGCCCTAAGAGCACGACTTCAAGCTCTCAGTAGTACTTCCGTCTTCACCAGAAAGGGACAGGGGCAGAGAGCAGGACTCTAGCCACACGAGTAGGGCTATTTCTAAACAAGAATCAAAGGGACCCCTGGAGCCAGGGTGGCAAATATGTCAGCATTTTTTCCCTCTGAAAGGCTGGTGTTTGTTATTTGCTATACTTTTTACAGTATTTAAGTGTCCTTTTTTTGTAAAGAAAAAACAAATTGACATGAAAAGACATGGAGGAACCTTAAATGCATATTGCTAAGTGAAAGAAGCCAGTCAGTAAAAGCTGCTGTATGATTCCAACGATATAATATTGTGGAAAAGGCAAAGCAATAGAGACAGGAAAAGACTAGTGGTGACCAGGGGTTGGGCTGGGGGAGGGTAAATAGGTAGCACTCAGAGCATGTTTAGGGCAGTTTGGCTATTCTGTTTGACACTCTATGGTGGACACATGTCATGATGCATGTGTCAAAACCCATAGAACTGTACAATACAAAGAGTGACTTCTAATTAAAATATGAACTTTACTTAATAACAATGTATCAATGTTGATTCACCAACAGCAACAAATGTATGAGTAATGCAAGTTGTTAATAGTAGGAGAGAAACTATGTATGTGGCAGGGGAGGGGGACGTGGGAACTCCCTGTATTTCCTGCTCAATGTTTCTGGAAACTTAAAATCCTTCTAAAAAAAAATAGTTTAGTAAAAATATAAGAGAAAGTGCAAGCACTATTGAAAAAAATCAAAACGAAAGTCTTTCCAATTGTAAGATGGCACCTTCACATTTTCATTCTCATTGAAAGTACTAATTTTGCTTTGCTAAGAAAAGCCTCACTGATAAGTCTTCCCCAAAGGGAGACACTTTTCTAGCTACAAAGCAGCAAGAGAGCATGGGTTTTTTACAAATTACTTGAGGCAGTGACCAAAATCACCTTAGTAAAATAGTTAACCTGCCTAGAGTGCCAACCGGGAGCCAGGCACTGTGAAAAATACTTTATGTGTCTCTCTCTACAAAAATTCATTGAATTTTCATAGCATGAGTGGTACTTTTATTATTTCCACTTTACTTGGGGCACAGAGAGGTTCAGTAACTTGCCCAAGGTCACACAAGTGGGTAAGAGGCAGAACCAGCATTCAAACCCTGGCAGAGAATCTGTGTTTTTAACCATCACACTCTACTGGCTCCGGATACTATTTTTAACCAACACTCTTAGGTACTTAGAAGCAACTTGAATTTAAGCGATATTAGGGGCAGCTCAGCTCAGACTGGCCCAAAAAAACTGAGGCAGGGTGGGGAACGCATATTCCAAGACGTACTTATGAAAACCTTCCTTGCTTTGGCATCTCCACAGTGCTAAGCAAGGGAAGTAGTAACGGGATTCCTGGGACATGGTCCAGGGAAGTGGGGAACAGTCAGTCCACGGACTCCTACTATTCTCAACTCCTAGCCTAGACCTGCCTGAGGGGAGGAAAAGTCCATGGAACACATCTGCCTCCAAACACATTCCCCTCAAGGAAAACAAAAACTGGCTCTACAGTCCATCTGTGGGGTGGGTGCTGTGGCCTCAAGGTCCCCCTCTGTAATGGCTATTTGTGGCTCTCCTCTGGTGAATATCCCTCCCACATTCTAGACCCTGGCCAATCAGGGCATCACATCTCCTCAGACACACTGACTGGCTCAGGGAAGGGCAGTTAGATCCAATCAGAGCCAACCCTGGGATTTTTGCTCTAGCATCTTAGAAAATGTTCTTCTTTTCCACTGGGACCCTGTGCGAGTCTGGAGCTGTGGGCTGCCATGTTAGAGAAAGGCCACATCCTGTCATCACGTGAGTCTCCTGAATCTAACCATCCCTGCAGCCTGCTGCATTTTTTAATGCCTATTCAAATTGGATTTTTTATTATTTGCAAATTACTTCAAGAAGCCCAACTAACTAAAACCCTGCCCTGCCCTGCCCTGGGCCAGATCTGAAAGGCAAGCAGAGCTCGCCCACAGGGGATTCCCATTGGAATGAAAACTCACAGGTTAAATGCCAGCCTTGTCTTGTGCAGACACTGCCAAGTGAAGCCGGGTTGGCCCTGCCCCCAAAGCCAACTCAGAACCTTCCAGTAGGAAGCAAAAGGTCAGCTTAAATAGCCCCTGGCTCTCATGAGATGAGAGAGCCCAAGGCCTCTAACAGAAGGAAAAAAAAAACACTTTTCTTTCTTGCTCCTTTGAGAGGTGAACATTTAATGTGCCCTGTCAACGCTTTCCAAGATGTGATCCAAGGTGCAACAGCCCTCAGTGTATTTTAATCTTTTATCACATACCTCATGCCTTGTTGATACTTATTCATAAGCAGTAGGCTGTGAAGTTGTATATATCTGGAGTCTCACCCAGGGGGGAGGCAGTAGTGGGGAGAGGCTGCTGGGTCTTGGCAAACCCCAGTGCAGCCTGGCGAACACCCCTCCCTCTCACGAGCACCTCAAGGATGCACTCTCAAGGGAAAAGAGCCCGAAAGGCTGGCAGGAAAGTTAAAATGCAAGAGAAACAGGGCCAACGCGGCTCCCGGGCTCTGGCTGCTCTGTGAGACCCAAGGATTCAAGGGTAAGGTCCCTTACGGGGCCTGGTTCCTAAAATACAAGCTGGCTGAGGTCAGCACCTAAGACGCCAACAGCTGTTCCCACTGTGGCAAGGGAGCGTGCCCAGACGGTCTCCAGCCAGCCAAGCAAGGGTTTCTAGAACAAAGGCTATCCTAGCCAGGACCCCAGCTCAGCCTCTCTGTGGGAGCTTTCTGAGGAATGGCTCTGCCCGAGGCCTGCTTGCCTGACCGCATGCGAATTCTGGTGGACACACATTTGGCATGGTTCAAAAGGGGGCTATAAAAAAAAAAAAAAAACAGTCTGACAACACACAAGGTTCCTGAAGAGGTGGGGAATTGGGGCTGTCATGTAGTTATCAATGGGGAAGGCAGTAAATTAGTCTACCTTTCTGGGGTGCAATCTGCCACATGTACCATATGTATGGTAAGTCTTCACTTAGTGTCATCGATAGGTTCTTGAAAACTGACTTCAGGTAAAACCGACAAGGAGGTCCATGAATAATGTCGTTTTGTTATGAAGTCGATGAGAAAAAAAACTGGCTTCGTTTTTATACGTTGTTTTGCCTCAAGTTGAAGTTTCCAAAAACCCATCGACGATGTTAAGTGAGGGCTTTTCATATCAAGCTGTAAAGTGCAGATTCTTAAACCCCTATCTAGGAATTTATTTTTTTATTTTGCAAGGAGTTAACTGATCAAAAGCCCAAAGAGGAATGCATAGGAATGTTCACTGCAGCAGTTTATCGTGGAGAGCCAGAGGTGGGCAGAATATTCACCAGCTGAAAATCAGAAGAATAAATTATGACGCCTAATGGGAAGCTCTGCGTCATTAAAAGGCTGTCGTAGCCCCACAGTTTCTGACCTGGAAGGGCCTGCGTTTAACACTGACTTAAGCAAGCACGCTGAATAGGCCCACTTAGACCAGCGTTGCAACCTGGCTACATCTTCGAATCGCTTGGAAAGCCCCCCCCAAAATACCTACTCCCAAACTCAGACTTAGAGGGAGTCGGGGTAGACGCTGGTCATGGGACATGCAGCCGGGTTAAGAACCGTTCTGTCGCATGGTTGTGTGTGCGCATGCGCGGGCGAGACTGTGAGTGTGCGTGTGCACATGCGCAGGTGAGACTGCGCGTGCACCCAGAGATGTCCAGCAAGATGGGAGCAAACTGTTGGCAGCAGTTGCCTTTGGCAGTGGGATTTTGAGCAATTTTTATTATTTATACTGGCTGAACCAGCGTGGTTCCTTGCTCATTCTACATGACTATTGTTGCTCCTTTACCAGCAAGCAGAAAGGAGTAATAAAAGTATTTTTCCTTTGGAAAACAAAGAGGGGATGGAGAGGTAACTTATTTGGCTTTGGCACGTGTCAGAGCGTGAAGCCACTGTGCAGGAGACAGGGCTGTGCCCTCCACTGTCTCCCGTGCAGGCGCCGATCCTGTCGGTACCACCCTGGCTCCCACATCCTGTGGATCTCTGGACTTCAAGTGGATATGAAGTACGGGCTGCATTTTCGCAAGAAAGGGTGTGTGTAATGGGACTCAGAAAACCAACTTTCCCCCTCCCTGCTCCGCTGTGTACTTATGAGCTTGTGCAAGTTGCCTGACATCCCTGGGCCTCAGTTTCCCCCTCTGTAAAATGGGTCTGGTAATCCTCATCTTTCCAAATGCACACAGAGGTGTCCGGAGACGTCCGTGAGATGAGGGGCACTAACGTGATTTAAGAAGAGGAGGGTAATCCCGTGGCAGAGTGGCTAAGCCTATGAGCGCTGGAGCCAGCCCGCCCGGGGTTCAAACCCTGGCTCTGCCTCCTCGGCAAAGTTGCTTGGCTTCTCTGTGCCTCAGTTCCCTGTCTGCAAAACAGACCTCTTGGAGTTACTGTAGGGATTAAATGAGCCACTAAAATGCTCAGAACGGTACCTGGCCCATGGGAAGCACCCACTAAAGTTTAGTTATCTTTCACTTCAAAGACCATAATACTTGGGTGGTTCTGGCATCTTGGTTTTACTGCAAGGAGATAAAACCATCACATTCGACAGCAACGTTTCTTAATCTCTTGTGGGTCACAGGTACTTTGAGAATCTGACTAACTGATAGGCCAATTCCCCAGGAAAACATGAATGTGCAGAATTAGGTATCCATTTTGGGTTCCGAGGGAGTCCGTGGGTCTCAGATAAAGAGGAAAGAGATGGCAAAGGGGTGGCTCTGCCAGGACCCCAGGAACTGGCCAGCTTGTCCCCTGAAGGGCCCTCTGTGCTCCCAGGGCTGATGTCTATTTCAGCCCTGTCTTCTCCTGGCACCCCAGGGAGCCAGCCCCCATCCCCCTGGGCTGACACCGCCACCCCCGCCAAACCCCTCCACAGACCCAGGCTGGAACTCTCCGGTAAGAAGAGTGCAGCTCTGACAAAGGCCACACGGGGAGTTCCAGCCCTACCCACACTGGCCGGGGGAGGGGTGCGAGGAAGCCGGGCGCACCCAGGTGGGAGTGCGGGCAGTGGGCGGCGTGGAGGATCCGATGGTTTGGTGTGCAGGCTGCGCGCCAGGCCTCAGCACTCAGCCCAGCGAGCGTCCTGGGTGGACGTCCCTCAAGAGGGGATCTCGACAATCTGGAGTGGGCCACCTCCCAGCTGTACATCCCTGGGCAAGTCACTTAACTTCTCGGAGCCTCCATGTACCCATCTATGAGATGGGGATTGTCAGGCAGCAGGAGGACTAATGAGGTAACGCAGGTTAAGGGCAGGATAGCGCCCGGCACATAGTTAGTGCTCAACAAACGGTGACTATATGGGACAATCCTCACTGCTCCTTCTGCTGTCAGTTATTATTGTCGTGGCCCCTGATGCAGCTTCAGGTCACTGAGCAAAGGCAATTTTATTTCATCTGAAGCGCTGGGAACCTGACTCCCTTCAAGTAATGATGCTAAGAGCCACTTCTCGAGCACCGGGAGCAGGGGATCCGGGTGCCTGCAGCACGTCCTTTAGGCAGGTCCTCACCCCTGGATCCCGCTGCAGCAGTGACAGACGGTCCCGGGAACCCGGACAATGTGCACCTCCAGTGCCCACCAAACCTCTGTTTTCACGCCTGGGAACCCAGTGGAACCCGTTCAGCCCACTCATGGTTATAGGGGCGTTGATGACAGTGGGAGACGGGAGTGGGCGGACAGATGCCCCGGCCCCCTGTCCTTCCCGTGCCGATCCTGAGGCTCGTCCTGCATGTGTCCTTGGAGCGTTCCCAGCAGGACTGAGCCCCAGTTGTCAGGGAGCGGCAGCCAGCTCACTAATGGCCTTGCTTTGGCGTTTCTCCTTCCCTTGTCATCCTCCCTGCCCTCTTCCTCGCAGGTCCACCTCTAGAGCACAGCGCCTGCACCCAGCCCTGTCCCAGACTCTGCTTTCAGCGGAACCCAACTAAGGCGCACATACGACACGCCAGGGGACCATCGTGTCGCTTCTCTCCACAGCTCTAGGCGGCACCTTCTCTTGTTATTTCTGCTTCACAGAGTTCAAAGAAGCCGAGGCTCTGAGATGTCATTTGCTCAAAGCCGCACATCTAGGCAGTGGCAGCAGCAGGATCTGAACCTAGATGTCTGTCCCCAGGGCCCAGATTCCTACACTCTGGTGACTGAGGCAGGCGAGGGGACGGGAGTACTGCCCCTTGTCTCCCGCAGCCATCCAGCCAATTCAAACACTTCCGGGGAGGCAGGGGGTTAGTGTTAATCTGTTACAGCAGCGGGGGCCGGGGAGGGGCGGGGAGTGTGGCCAACAGCAAAGTGGATCCCACCTAAAGGGCAGCTACAACTCCACGAAGGGCGAAGGCAGGGCTTCCAGTATGCACGCACGGGCTCAAGGCGGCTGCAGGCAATCGCAGCCAGGTGGAATGTCGGCCCAGGGTTGTTGCCAGGGGCGACTTTGCAAAAGAAGCCAGAGACCTGGATTTTTATAATGAATTAGTTGGCAACTGGTAGCAAAAAAAAAAAAAATGCTCAACGAAAATCCATTTCTGAGCCAGTTTCAGCCCAGGGGGCAACGCTGGTGGAGTCTGCTCTGCTAGGACTGCGCTGGGCCCAGGCCCACCCGCCCCGCCCCGCTGGAGGGAAGGAGGAAGAGCCCGCGGGAGCCGTCACCCTACCTGCATTGTGCTCATCCATCGAGAAGGCCTTGTTCTCCATGTAGGTCCTCGGCAGCTGCACGTCCTCCTCGAAAGCCGTCTCCCGCATCCGGGGCTGCGACGTGTCGAAGTAGTTGGGCGTGTTTTCCTGCAGGGCCGGGAGCAGGGTGCAGTGGATCTCGGGGATGGCGTGGAAGATGACGAAGACCCAGCCGCTGGCCGCCAGCGTGATGGCCAAGGTGGGGTCGTCCCAGGCGTCTTCCCGCTGGAGCCTGACGTTGCCGAAGAGGTACATGGTGGTCCAGGCCACCCAGATGAGCAGAGAGAGGAAGGCGGTGATGAGGAGGAAGGCCCCGTTCAGCTTCCACCTCTTGAACTTGCCGCACAGCGTGAAGAGGGCCAGCCCCAGGGCGACCACGAGCAGCACCATGTCGTAGATGAGCGCCATAACGAAGTCCATGGGCTCGTAGGCGCAGGCGGGCCTCGCGTCCCGCAGCACGGTCAGCACCAGCCACTCCACGGCGATGATGACCTGCACCAGCATCAGGCACAGCGCCAGGCCCACCAGCTGCCAGCCCGCCGGGCCCGTGCCGTGCCGCACCAGCCTGCGCACGCGCCACGCCTGGCTCAGCAGGCAGGAGAAGCAGAGCGCGAAGAGGACGCCCCAGAGGAAGCGGCGGACGGAGCAGACGGTCTCGTCCTCCTGGATGATGAAGGCGAACGTCAGCCCGAAGAGACCCAGGGTCCCCAGGAGGAAGAGGAAGTGGAGGCCCACGGGGCTCTTCTTCTCCTTGTCCTTGATGAACGGCAGCCGCACCAGCAGGATGAGCGTCAGGAGCAGCGTGATCAGGGCGCCCGCCCCGGCCACCGCCTCCACCACGATGCCCCAGATGGCGTCCAGGTCGCACAGAGACACGTACTGAGGGAGGAGGTCCAGCCCGCAGCCCCGGGACGTGCTGGCGTTCTCAGAGGCCACGGAGGCGATTGTGGAGAGCAGGAGGAAGGCGAGCACCTGGGGAGTTCTCATCTTTCTCTCCGACGCCACGAACATTCTAGAAAAGCCAAGGGGGCGGGCGGTGGGGGGAAAGAACGGTGCACTAAGACTCCCACTCTCCTGGCTTCCTGATGGAGACCAGCCTCATCTCAAACCTGCCAGCCCCCACGGCACCCTGGGACACGTCGGGACAAGTCAGGGCAGGGGCTTCTGGGCTCCCAGCTGCGCCCCTGGCCGGGCACGGACCACCGTCGCCAGTGGCTGTGGGACAGAGTGGGAGGGAGACTCACTTCCTCCCTGTACCTTTCTGCATTCTTTGAATTCGAGACTCCGTGCGTGTCTGACCTCTTCAAAAACAAGGGGATAAAACGAAAGGTTCACTGGCCAAGGGCCGCACCGGGCAAATGGCAGGCGTTGCCGGCTTGCAGCTTCTCCAAGCTGACACTTACTGACGACGGACTCCGGGCCAGGAAATGGACACAGCCAGTCCCCACAGCGCCCTGTGCAGCGGGTCCTGTTAGGACTTCCACATCACAGGTGACAAAACAGGGGCTCCAGGTGGCATCCCTTACCAAAGGTCACACACCCTACTCCCAGAGCGTCCCTGCTCCAAAGGCTCCCAGCATTTCCAACGCAGCGTACCCAAAAGGAGCTAAGTCTTCCTCGGTTCCACGCTTTGTCCCCCTCACACGTCCCACACTCCCCTCCTGTGGACCTCTTGAGGCTCCCCCTCTTCCACCCGCCCCTGGTCTGTCTGTCCCTAGATGCCTGCAGGACCCTCTCTTGCCCCACGTGAGCCGCACTCCACACAGCAGCCTCGGTGACAGGCTTAGCCCAAGTCTCCTCTTGCCCCTCGGGCTCCGTCGGCCTGCACACTCCTCCTCCTCCTCCCCCTCCTCCTCCCCGCCCCAGCCGGGCTCAGCTCTGATGCCATCAGCTCAGACCTTGGCCAAGGTCACACCCCGGCCCTCTCATCCACAGCCTCTGGTGACTTCTTTCTCAGCTCTAATCGTGTCTGTCATTTTCTGCCTGTTTACTTTGTTTCCTCCTTCCGTCCCTCCTCTCCTTTCTTCCGGACTTTCTCCACCGCACCATGTGGCAGGGCAGGGACGCTGTCTCTCCCGGCCATCAGCAGGCCAGCCGTGCTCAAGCTCGGCATGACTGACACTTGGGCTGGATCATTCTTTGTCTCGGGGGGCTGTCCCGTGCGCTGTGCGGAGCTTAGCAGCCTCCCGGCGCTCTACCTACTGGATGCCGGAAGCACGCACCCTTCCCCAACTGTGGCAGCCCGGAATGTCTCCAGACACGGCCAGATGTCCCCTGGGGGAGCAAAATCTTCTGGATGAGAACCACCGGTGTAGACGCGGGCACCACACGCAGTGCCTGGCACAAAGCGGATGTTTAGTAAATACCGAATGAACGAGGAACATGTTCACGGGGACTGTCCTCTACCCCCCGGCCGCCAGCCTCATGCTCTGGAAGGGAGCCTGGCCTTCCAGAAAGCCGCGGTCTGCCCGGCTGCGCTCAGTGCTCACCCCTGGGCCTCTCTAGCCAGGCCTACTGCCTTAGCTCGCTGCGTCCAGCCTCCCCGTGCAGAGCGTCCCTGGGGCTCCCTTAAGTAAATGCAGTATCGACCACCTCTCTCCGAGGAGCTCCCACCAGCATCTCAGACCCTGCCTTGGCCGTGAGGCCTTCGACCAGCATGAATCATTAATGCCACTGCAGGAGAGGTGCCTGGTGCTGTCGGGCTAATGTCCTTTGGCCACAGCTGCGAGGAGGCAGGCTTGGGACAGAGCATCCGGCCAGCGATGCTCCTGAAACAAGCATCTCGGCGTCCAGCTCAGGCACACTCGGGGGTGGGGACGCGCCCCAGATGTTGACAGCCAGCCCGCAGCCCAGCACTGTGCGAGGGCCTCGCAGCTCGCTGGCTGGAGTGCCACCGCAGCACCTAGGCTCCATCCTCACGCCACTGTGTGTGCTTACTCTCGCGTTATTTGCTTATCTGACTCACCGAGTGCTTTAGATCAGTCTACTGAAAAGAAAACCGAACACATTAAAGTACTTTGTTTTTGAGACAGAGTGTCACTCTGTTGCCCAGGCTATAGTGAGTGCCGTGGCGTCAGCCTAGCTCACAGCAACCTCAAACTCCTGGGCTCAAGCAATCCTGCTGCCTCAGCCTCCCCAAGTAGCTGGGACCACAGGCATGCGCCACCATTCCCGGCTAATTTTTTCTATATATATATTAGTTAGCCAATTAATTTCTTTCTACTTATAGTAGAGACGGGGTCTTGCTCTTGCTCAGGCTGGTTTTGAACTCTTGACCTTGAGCGATCCGCCCACCTCGGCCTCCCAGAGAGCTAGGATCACAGGCGTGAGCCACCGTGCCAGGCCAGTACTTATCTTTTGACATTTTAAAATTGCTTGTTGATGTAACCCATACCGCATACCCACTGGGCATACCCCAACGTACCACCCTCTGGAAAAACATCGTCCTAGACAGCACTGCTGATCACGGGGTCCTGGAAGCATGCTGGGAGTCAAGATTTAAGACCTGGACGTGTCAGAACAAAATGCCATCGGCCCCTGACAGGTGCAGGGGCCCGGGAGTGGATGTCCTTCAGACACGTCATCAATGGCCAACTCGATTAAGAGACTCCTCAGCAAGTCTCAGCAAGCAGCAGCCCAGGCAGCCTCTCTGGGTGGCCCAGCAGCCAATGCCATCCGTCCGTCCCCAGGTGGCTGGGGGGGGATGACAGGTAGGACTGCGCTCCTGGAGTCTTGACTGCCACCCCTCCCCCGACCCCTCCTCCCAAGTACCCGTAGGCCAGTGGTGCTCAACCAGGGGCAATGTTGTCCCCCCAGGGTACATTTCAAAACGTCCACAGGCATTTTTGGTTGTCACAACTGGGGTGCAAATGGCATCTGGCGGACCGAGGCCAGGATGCTGCCAAACATCCTACGATGCACAGGACCAGCCACAACAAAGGATTCCCCAGCCCTGAAGGTCAGAGGTGGCAAGGCTGAGAAAGCCCGGTTCGCTCTCTCCCGGACAGAGTCAATGGGAAGATGGCAGGAAACCAGCCAGGCCCCTCCGCGGCAGGCCTGCCCACCGGGCCGCCCTGGCTAGAACTTGGCCTTCCTGAGCCGTCTCCACTCACTCTCCCGGGGGGATCTCCTCTTTCCAGGCCTGGCTGCAAATTGGGACTTGGTTTCTGCAGCTCCTTCCCCACCATCCTTGTCCCTCCCAACCCCAAGGAGTGCAAACGCGGGGATGGCAAGGCGCTTTTGCAATCTCGCAGAGCCCCGAGGCCGTGGCCCCGGTCCAGCGCTCCTGCTCCCCTCTCCAACGTGGGAAATAGGTACACGCTTGCTTTCTGTTTCCATGCCTCAGGGAGGAACCCTCTGCTCTTTCCGGGACAGCTGTTGTTTTGGTGTCCAGCATCCGGTTCTCCCACTTCTGGAAAGAACTCCCCATTTCCCTTTGGAGAGCTACCTGGAGCCCCGGCTCCAGCATGGCCGAGCGGCCCAGGCCTGGCCAATCAGGGCCATTCATTTATCCTACCCTGTGCCCCCGGGGGCGGATTCATGGACAGGCACGTGATCTGTGCCAGACCCGTGAGAACGAGCCATAGGAGTGTTGCTCGCCCTAGCTGGAAAGAGGTCTCCTCTTTCTGCTGGAGTTGATGAGCTACAAAGATAGAGGTTTGAAGCCGGAGGAGGACATGTCGGATATATCTGCCGTCACCGAGAGAGAACCTGTCTGAGAGTACAGCTGGCCCAGAGTCCTACTACACTGAACAGCTGGTTCCATCCATGCCTGAAGCTGGAGCTGGGCTCTACAGTTCCAGCAGTCCATCGACTTTCCTTTTTTTAGATTCAGCCAGTTTGAGCTGGGTTTCTGTCACTTGCCACCAAAGAAGTATCTAATATTCCTCCCACATCTTGTGGCCCCCTTCCAGGAAGTCCTGTCTACCCAACATCGGAGTAAGTAGATGCAGCTGACGGCAGCCGGGGACTGCTGCAGGGGTCCAGTTAATTTCAAGTGGGTCATTATCATTGCTAAGGACGTCCCTGCGGTGACAGCCACCCCACTCATAGAACGATGTCTAGGATGGGTGGGGGGGTGGTTTTACACACTGTCTCACAGAGTGAAGCCTAGGCAAGCTCAGTGTCTGCGAGATTCAGAATTGCCCTGCAGAGTTTTCTAGTAGCGCTACAGTGACAGCAGCAGTAACTGGTAACTCTCACAGTGCCACCTCTGTTCTAGGCACTCTTGTGCCCTTCACCTCTGTTTAACACCGAATAATCTGTGTAACAACCCGATGAATCAACTACTATTACTATCTCCACTTTGCAGGAGATAAAACTGTGTTTCAGGGAGGTCAGCGGGCTTGTCCAAGGTCACAGGTCGCACTGCTAGAAAGAGGTGGAGCCAGGAGAGGAACAATCCTACTATTGTTTCTGGGCTCTTGCTGCAGCCCGGGGCTCTGGAAGTGTCACTTGGTGAGCGTCTCCAGTCTCTCTAAATTAGGTTCTCCCTGCCCCTGTTAGGCTCTGTGCCCATACTTTTGATTGTCACTTTTGTAGCAGGTGCCACGATTTTCAATTATTTTATTACAGTTTTGGTCTGTTCCTCCCCCTCCCCACTCCCACTCCTGCCCATGCCTGAAGCCTTGTCTGTCTTGCTCCCCACCAAGTCCCCACTGCCCGGCACATGGGCAGGGCTCACGATCCAGTCGCTGAATGGATGAATTGATAAACAGGGTCTCCAAACCTAACACCCCAGAAGGGCACATGTTCTCATTCCCATAAATAGAGAAGAAAACTGACGGTCTGAGAGGTTTAAGTCAAAGTCTGGTCCTTGGGGCCTGGCGCGGTGGCTCGCGCCTATAATCCCAGCCCTTTGGGAGGCTGAGGTGGGAGCAAAAAATAGAAAAATTAACAGGACATCGTGGTGTGCACCTGCAGTCCCAGCTTCTTGGGAGGCTGAGGCAGGAGGATCGCTTAAGCCAGGAGTTGGAGGTTATAGTGAGCTATGACAATGCCACGGCACTCTAGCCCAGGCAAGACCCTATCTCCAAAAAACAGTGTGGTCCTTGGACAGTATTGCCGGGGAGCTTGTTGGAAATCCAGACTCTTGGGGGTGGCCCAGTACCTGTGTCTCCGCACGCCCTGCAGGTGTGATGCCTGGGTGCGCCAAGGCCCGAGGAACCAGGACACACACGGCAGGGACCAGCACCCATGGCCCTGGCTCCTCTCACCTCGCCACCCCAGCCGAGATCTGCCTGGCTTTCAGGTAAGCCCCCGGCCTGCTCAATTAGGCACCTGGGGTCTCCCACCCCGGAGAGAGCCAGCTGGGCAGCTCTCCAGGAAGCGAGCGGAACAATAGCAGATTAGCGGTTTCAAGTCAGCCCGGAGGCAGGGCTGGCTGGGACGGGATGAATATATGGCAACAAACCCGTGGGATGCAGGCGTGCGCGTCTCAAAAGGAGCAATGAATAAATGTGAACGAACGTGCAAGACTCGGCTCACATACTAATTACCCTTGCTGCCAGCCAGCCTCCCAGAAATGTGACTCACTCAGCTGCTCTTAAATATACTGCGTGTCTCTCTCTCTCTGTCTCACACACACACACACACACACACACACACGCACACACGCACACACGTGTGCGAGCTCACTGCGCAGAGGGGCCAGAAGCCTCTGGCGGTGCAGGAGCACGCACCCCCTTGCTCCACACGCCAGGGCCTGCAGGGGCTGGAAGGAGCGCAGGCGGGGCTCCTTGCCTGCGGGCCAGAGGCAGGCCGGTTCTCCCAGTCAGTCCTGCTCCCACCTTGCAGTTAACTTCGGAATCAGACCTCCCAGTTTCCAATCCTGCTCCCCGGGGCCACTTGCTAGCACCTTGTGACCGGGGGAGCCGATTTAACCTCTCTTGCCTCGGTTTTCTCCTCTCTGAAGTGGGGGGTGTAACGGTGCCCACAGCAGGGGATTGTGGTGAGGATCAAAATAATTAATAATTATGGTTCAGGGCAGTAGCTAACACAGGGTAAGCACTTTCCACAAAGTGTCCATTAAACAAATAAATACAAATAAATACAGACTGGCAAATGCTCCCTTGTCTAAGGTGGTGACCTCTTCTGGAACCGATTTTTCTGGGAGGGACGGTTGCGACGGAGGCAGTGCTATGATTGGGGGGGGGTCGCCCAGGTGCTCGTCCACCGCTGGCTTCCAGCCTCCCCGTCACACACCAGACAAAGAGGTCCCCGCGGTGGTGTGAAGGGGACACCTCTCTGGGGGTGGTCTGCCCTGGGGACCCCCGAACTCTTCGGCTACCCATAGCAGGTGCTCTAAGTGGGGGCCTTGCCGTGAAGGCAGAACTCGGGCGGAGTCCCCTGGGACGCCCTGAGACTGCGCATCATCTCTCTTGTGGAGTCAGAGCCGGGACCCCCGAGCCCGGACGCCAGCCATTCTCCCGGGAAGCAGCGTCGCCATCTCCCCGTACACCCGTAGGCAGGGAGAAATAAAATGTACAAAACCGTCCTGGAACACGCCATTCTGAGTGGCCTTGCCCCAGCCTTCACCCTGGGTCCCTTCCCAGCCCAGCACATCCCCTTCCGGGGCCGGGCAGGCGGCCACAGACGCCACGACCCACCTTCTCTAGAGATGGGGGCGTGCACTGAAACAGGAAGAGAAGAGCACATGCAGGGGCGTCCCGGCCCTGGGCATATTTCGTAGTTCAGTACACAGATAAACACCTGGCACAGAGTTCCCACTCTCATCTGACTCCTCGGGAGTGGAGCGGCCCTGGGCGTTACTTCACCTCTCTGAACCTCAGTCTCTTCGTCTGTAAAATGGGGGCAATGATAGTGCACCTTCACCAGGCTGGTGTGAAAAGCATGTGAAAAGGATTCAGTTTGGTGCCTGACACAGGAAGAAATGGGTATGGGGGTTTGTCAAAAAGACAGTCGAGATTCCCACTGTCCTGTGGGGACAAATAAGGCTGAGAGGTCAGGCGGCTTTGGCCTGAGGCTTAGTGGGATTTACAGGTCAACCCGGGAATAGAACCCATTTCTCCCAGCTCCTGGCCCCAAAGCCTTTCCACTGCAGTGCTGTTCCGACTCCCCCCGTGTCTGGCAGAGGCCCAGGATGGTGCTGCAGAGCCGGAGCCGGTCCCCACGCACCCAGCGATACACTCCTGATGCACTCCCGGTCCAGCCCGCTCCGGTTAGAGCCGCTGGTGCATTTCCTGCTCAGCCAGATTAGACTTGTTACAAGGTTTCCTGACATTAAACTCTTTCCCAGACCTGCAAATCTCACCCTCTGATATCTTTTCCAAGTTACAGGACCTCATAATCTTCGTTTCCCAAATGCAGACCAGACCACTGGCCTATTTGAGGGCTCTCAAATTAAAAAACCCTCCTAGGTTAGTAAACTGGGTTGCAAGAACACAAGCTCCGCGATCCATGAATACGCAGAGCTGCTCCAATCCTGTAAATAAAAGCAATCATTTAAATGCAAATTGCATCCCTGGCTGCACGTTGCTCTGGGTAGAGGGCTCCTCTCTAGGGTTGTTATTCCGAGGACAAGAAGAAGTGACTAACTGGGAACCCCCAGGAAGCTCTGCGTGGAAGTGGACGTGCTCATGGGGCCACAGGCTCTGGGTGGGGTTGGTTACGGTGGATAAGAACTGCTGGAAAGTGGGGAGTGGATTTTAAAACCTGAGCCACTCTTCCAGTTGGCTCCCAGGGCTGGCCAGGCTCAAAGCAGTCCCAGACCACTGGCTGGATGGAGCACCCCTCGCCCCACAGGCAGAATGGAAGGGAAGCTGCCTTCCGTCTCCGCAGGGGACTTCCCACTCCAAGGGCTCACAGACCCAAGCAAAATCTTCAACTCCTTTCCATGGCCCAAAAGATTGTGATCTGGCTGGTCCCTGCCGTCCTCCCTCCCCCCCTCCCAAATCTGCCTAAAGCTCCAGCCACAATGGCCTTTGTTCTGCTCCTCTAAGCTCACTCCCATCTCTAAGCCTTTGCTCTTGCAGTGCGAGCTCTTCCTCGTTTGGTTTTGCCCCACGAGATCTCCCCGTAGCGGGCCCCTCACCTTGCCGGGCTGCCCTCAAACGTCACTCCTCAGAACCGTGGTCGCAGGTGCCCTTTCTGCTCCATCACTTTGTTTTACTTTCCCGTCAGCCGGGACATTACATCTATTTGCTATTTACTTGCTTGTCGAATGTTTGCCCACTCACCTCCCCAGTCCTCTAGGAGCAGAGGCTTGTCCGCGTTAGACAGGGCAGTGCCCCAGCTCGCAGTTCTGTGGCTTGCACACTGACTGGAAAAACAAATGAACCAACCAATAAAGACGTGGGGCTTATCTCTCTAACAAAACTGCTTGCTGCCTGTGCCCCAAATGGCGGCTCCTTTCCCCCACCCCCTCAACTTCTTCCCTCCCCAACTCAGCTGACCCCTTTTCAGACTCAGCGCAGGGAGCAGATAGGAAGCTGTGTTCGCTGCACAGTCTAGATACAAAACTGGCTGGGAGGGCTTCCAACCAACAGATGCCAATTTGCATTCTATTTACATGTCATTTGCATGCAGTTTAACTCAAAAGTCTGGATACTCCACAAGCCCCTCTTCTCCAGTAAGAAACTTCTGAATTAAGGATCCTTGGCTGCGGTGGGGGTGGGGTGAGGGGGTGTTGTGCCAGACCCGTCCCCCCACTTCGCTTGTCTTTGCGGAGTCCCCTGTGCTTCCTGGACACCGCTCAGGTGCCCCCCAGCCTGGTGCAGTTGGGCAGCCAATGTGGCGCGTGGGCTGGGGCCCCAGGCGGGGACGCCGCTGCCCGCCACACTCCAGGGGCCTTTGTCCGCGCTCCAAGGAGCCGCCCCCTTAGCTAACGGGGGACCAGAGGGGGGAACTGGCTAGGCCTGGGTGTGACAGAGCAAGGACCAGGGAAGGAACCCGCTGCGCGGGGCGACCTCTGGGGCAAGGTCGGTGCGGGTTCCTCCCGTGCGCACCCCTTTCTGCCCAGGCAGGAGGAACCACGGGATGTGTGGGGTCCTGGTCGGGCTGGAAGCCTGTGTCCCCCAAGGAGAGAGGACGCAGCACAGGGCTAGTCCTTACCCCGCCCCCCCCCCCCAGCCTGGCCGCCTCTACCGGAGGTCCGAGTGCCCCGTGTCTGGAACAGAAATGCCACCCTCCTCCGCTACTGTACGCAGTCGCCCCCTCCTATCCCCCCCCCACTTGTCCCCCAGCCCCAGGTCTCAGCCCTGCGTCCCTCCCTTCTGCAGTGTCCCCTCTCCCCAGCTGGGTAATGCGCAGCCTCGGCTGGCTGCGATCTTGGCCCCCCGGCCCCTGCGGCAGGTGCGGCTGCTCACCCCCAGAGTCCGGCCCTTGCGCCCCCAGCTCCGTCTGCCAGGTCCACGGCCTGCACCCGCGCCCCCGCCCCCCGTTTGCCACGAGGCCCCGGGACCTGCCTGCGGTTCCTCACACACGACGAGTCACTCGGGCATGGCTGGACTCCTTTACACTGCCAGCTGCCGGTTACCTGTGGTCGCCCGCCCCCAGACCCTCCTCCGAGACCTGGATCTCGACCGGGTCCCGTACGGTCCCCCTCCCCTTGGGAAAGGCCTCTCGCCTCCCCCGTCCCTGCGGCTCCCCTCCCGCGGCACTGTGGCTCCCCTCGCCCGGACCCCACATCTCCCGCAGCAGATTAACTGCCTGGTGGGGGTACTGGGGGTTTCGAAAAACACAAGAAGCGGACGCCCCAATCCTCCTGAATCTACGGCGGGAAAAGTTTCTGGGGTCCCCGCAGCGTCCTCCGCCGCCTCGGCGCGGCTCGCACTCACCGACCCCCGCGGCCCCGCAGCGCCGACGCTCCCGCTGGCCCTCGGCCCGAGTCACATCTCTGCAGCGCGGCCGCCGCTCCCGCTCCGCGCACGCCCGCCTGCGGGTCTGGCCTCACTGCACCGCCGCCTCCCGCCGCTGCCGCGCGAGGCGCCCCCTGGCCCGGCCCGCGCTGCTGCAGCGGCCGCCGCCCCGCCCCCGGCCCGCCCCGGCCCCGCCCCGGCCCACCGGCGGTTTGGTGCGGGGCTAGGCGCCCGCAGCTCCCGTCCCCGGTGCAAGCCCACCGGCCAGTGCCCGGATCGCTGAGACGAAGCCCCGCACCCCGGGGACCCAGATTCGGGACGTTCCCCTCACACCCACAGTGCGCCCATAAGCAGCCCAGACGCGCCGGGCGACTCCCCAGGGTGGTCCATTTGCAGGAACGTCGCCCCTCCAGCACGCACTGGGGGATACCGCCTCGGGGGGCCGGGGCCAGGGGCCTCCCTCCCCCAGGATCGCTCCGTCGTGGGCTCATCAGCAGTGACTTCCCCGGAGCACGCCAGCACGGCGTCCCGGGCGCAGAGAGGGTCCGGCCGCCTGCCCCCAAGTCACCAAGGCCCCATGCAGACCTAGGCGCACACCCCCCGCGTGGCCTCCTCCAGGTGGGGCCTCCGGGACGCACTCCTCCCCCTTCCCTCCCCCTCCTCCCAGGTGTCCCTGTCCCATTACGCACCCGAGTCCAACACCCGCCTCCTGGGCCACTCCACACTCGCACGTCCACACGGCGCACCCCTCCCGCGAGTGTGCGCGCGGGATCGCCGCGTGCCCCGCCGCACGCATCGCCCCCGCGCCCGCGTCCCCGCCCGCGCACCCCGCGCCCGCGTCCGGCGCTCTCCCCGCACAGTCGCTCGCCGCCCGGGCACCGGCCCTGCGCTCCGCGGACGCTCGGGGCGCAGCCGGGACGCGCGCCCACCGGGCGGCCGCGGGACCTGCCAGAGGGAGGGGCCGGCGCCGCCTCCCGCCTGGGCGCCGAGACCCCGTGCTGGCCCGCCCCGCTGTCGGGGGTCGCTTCGCCCGGACCCGGCCGGGGGGCTGCGCTCCAGGCCCGCTTGCGGCTGGCGCCCGTGACCTTCGCACCCGCACAGCGAGGCCGCCTCGGTCCCTCCCCTGGGGCCAAACCAGGCCTTTGAGGACCGCCTTGCCCCCGCTCCGGTTTCCCAGGGCGAGCCCCCATCCCGGCCACACGCGACGCGGCGGGACGGCGACCCGCTCCCCTCTCCGCGGCGCGGGGGGCAGGGCGGCGCGCTGCAGAGTAGCAAGCCCTTCTGGGGGTACGTGCCGCCCTTGACCGGTCCGGACCGCGGGCCTTTCGGGTCCTCCCCTCCCTGCACACGAGCCTCCCCCACCCCCACCCCCGGCCCCGGTCCCGGCCCCGGCCCCCTGCGCCCGTCCCGGCCGGGCCACGCGCCCCTTGGGCACGCATCTCCGCGAACTCCTTTTATTATTTGTAAAGAGAAATGGCAGGAAAGGGCCACGAGGGCAGACATTTTTCCCCTGTTTTTTTATTTTTGCCGATGCATTTATTGTCGGCGCCTAGAACAGTGCCTGCACACAGTTGGCGCTCATTAAATACTTGAGGGACGCCCCTTGCCCGAGTTCACGCCGGACTGCGGAGTCGGTTGGCAGGTGGGTGGGCACCGCCACCTGGTGGTCTCCAGTGGAAGTGACGCCAAGGTCCTTCTGTAAAGGCAGGTGAGCGCGCCTTTGCGAGCCTCAAAGTGCTCATCTGTAAAACTGGAGAGTATGTCAGTGTCACACGCCCATTGGGGTTGTGGTGAGGAAGTTCAAAGGCCCGTGGATAATAACAATACGAATCGTCATCATAGCTAACATGTACATGGTGCTTACTGTGTGCGAGGAGCTCATTAAGATCTTTGACTTTAAAATCTTTAACTCACCTAATCATTTAAGCTTTAAAATCTTTAACTCATTCAATCACCCCAGCACCCCTTTAGGTGAGATGCTGTTCTTCTCCCCGTTTTACAGGTGGAGATGCCAAGGCGCAGAGGGTGAAAGCGCTTACTGGCATAGGGCCATATGGCAGGACAGGGATCCGAACCAGCCCATCTGGCCCCACAGTCCGTGCTTTCGATTGGTGGCTCACCCGGTGTCACTTGCTGCAAGGTCAGACATTGTCACAGAGGAGCCTCATGTCCCCGGGAACTCGGTCTCCAGCCCTGGAGAGAATGGCTCTAGGACAGGGGACCCCAACCTTTTGGCACCGGGGACACTTTTCATGGAGGACAATTTTCCCATGGATCAAGGAGGGGCGATGGTTTCGGGGTGAGTCAAGTGCATCACATTTATTGTGCACTTCATTTCTATTATTATTACTTTGTAATATATAATGAAATGTAATATATAAATGTAATATATAATGAAATAATTATACAACTCGCCACGGGTTGGGGACCCCTGCTCTAGGAGATCCAGGGACCTAGGGTAGGCTCAGCAAGTTGTCAGTCCATTTTAGGGTAATGAAAACCAGTGGCTTGGCCAGGCATGGCGGCTCACAGCTGTAAACCCAGGATTCTGGGAGGCCAAGGTGGGAAGATTGCCTGAAGTCAGGAGTTTGAGACCAGCCTGAGCACAGGCTGGTACACAGTTTCCTTGGGGTAACCTCATCATGGCATCTGTGATCCCCTGTGAGGCCACCACTGGGACATTCTCCCAGTGCTCCCAAAGCCGTCAGCTAGGAAATGTTCGTGTAACACAACAATTGTTATGGCCTAAACAATAGGGATGTTCATTATCACAGAAGGATCAGTTGTGATGTGGGTAATCCCACAGTTGGTTTGTTGCTCAACAATGTCAACAAGAAGGATCCGGATTCCTTCCAGTCATCTTCTCTGCCATCCTCAGCTTAGTACCTCATGGTCACAAAATGGCTGCCACAGCACCAAGGATCCAGGCTTCACTTGGGGAAGTCTCCAACGTGAGAAAGAAGGTATTCAGGGAAGAGAACTCTCCAGTGAACCTCTCTGTTAATCAGAAAGAAAATCATTCCTAGAACTGTCACCCCCACACCAGGTGCAGGGTTCCCCTTATATTTCCTTGGTCAAAATGGGTTGCCTCGTTTCCGTGAGTGCAAAGGAAGCTGGGAAGTGAGCACTTGGCACAAAGAGACTCAGTAGACAAGGAAGGCGAGGAAAGGTGGTTGAGGCAGGAACTGGCAGCGTCTGCCCCAGGTGTCCCTCCTCAGCGTGGGCAGGAGCAGGGGCTTGACCCAGCGGCATGTATGTCCTGTGTCCACCCGGCCACCCATGAAGGTGGCCTCTGAGTGTCTGCCTCTCACTCCTGTGTCTCAGGGGGCGGCAACCCCAGTCCCAGGGCTGGTCAGGAAATACATGGTCCCCACCCCTGCTCCCCTCCCTTCTGTTTCTTCTGAAACGACCCTGTCACCGCAGTAGTGGCTCTCACGTCTCCATGGAAGGTTTCTGCTTTACCGTGTCACCACCAGAAGGCGCCTTGCTGCGTCCCCCAAAGAAAGGACCCGCATATCCCTAAAAGCAAACTCGCCTCCACCTCCGTGTAAAACAAAGATCTGTTCTCATTGTTGCACTTCTAGGTTAGTGATTTATGGGTGTCCATGAACCTCCCCATGGAGGTTTCAGAAATCTTGGACCATTTATGTGTACTCAAGCCCAGAGTGGTGTGGCCTCCACTTCAAGGGGGAGAAGCCAGAGGTGGGGCCCAGCTGTGCCGGTACCGGAGCCCAGGCTCTAACCACTGCCCCACCCGGCCACCTCACCCCTCTGCGGGAATCCCAGTATCCGCTGCGCTTTCTCTTGGTTTCCCCTGAGCACACTGTGATTCGCTCTCAGTCACCGGGGGCTCTGGTCCAAATGCCCCCCACCCCGCCCCGGTTCAGAGGGATGGGGGGGAGCCCGCACCCTGACAAGCTCCCGGAACCGCACGTTGAGGAGCAAGGCCTTGGCCCCGTTGTCCTCAGTCCTGGGTGCTCATTGCAATCACCTGAGTCACCCAGAGGAAAGCTGCCCGGGCCCTTCCCGGACCAATGCGGCCGGAGTCCCTGGGGGTGGGGCCGGGTCGGTCCGAGGACCGAAGCGGCCGGGCGTCGCTGGGCAGGCAGGGCGGGAGGAGACATGAGAAGCACTGGGGACGGACTCTGCAGATGGCCAGGTGGCCTTAGACGGGTCGCTTAGGTTTTCTGCATGGCGGTCCAAGTGCTTCGCGCCCTGCCCTAGACAGAGCCAGAGCCCGGGAGGGGTTGGGCGCCGTTGCCTTAATTTAAAAGGGCTTGGAGGAGACTCGGGTCGAGAGGACGAACCTGATCTCTAGCGACTCATTGTTCCTTTGCTGAGGACAAACTGGGTGAGAACATGAAGACGTGCCTGTTTCTCTCCACTCTCTCCCTTTCCTCCATGTCCCAGGTGGTTCTCAAAGTGTGGTCCAGGGAACCTCTTTGGGGGGATGTGCAAGATCAAAACATTATTTATTATTATTTTTTTGAGACAGAGTCTCGCTCTGTCGCCCAGGCTAGAGTGCAGTGGCATCGTCATAGCTCGCTGCAGCCTCAAACTCCTGGGCTCAAGCCATCCTCCTGCCTCAGCCTCCTGAGTAGCTGGTTAAAACCGCTTTCATGAGAGCACTAAGACCTTATTTTCTGTTTTCGCCATCCTTCTCCCAGGCGTGTGCAGTGCAGTGTTCCGGGGCCTTGCACACACGTGCTGTTGCAGCAGGCGGATCGCGGCAGCAGATGTGAGGATCCAGCTGTCTTCTAGCAAGCCAGACCTTACAGAGAGTTTTAAAACGTGTAAAATGTCTCTGTGCTTCTCACTAATTGCTTTTTGGTTTGGAAAACACAGTTATTTTTCATAAAACGGTTTTCTGTTAACATGTAATGGCTGTATTATTGTTGTCTTTAAATGAACGAATCAACACTTTTAAAAATTCCTTGGCTTTAATTTAAACTATGGTAAATATTGGTACGTATTAAATATTGGTAGGTATTTACCTACCCATATAACCTCCTGCAAGTCCTTTTAAATTAAAACAACAGCACTTAACCCATACTGGAAACTGACTGTCAGAGGCAGGATGCAAACCATTGGTCAGCCTTTGGTAGACCCCATTCTACAGAAGTGAAAGTTGAGGTACAGAGACGGGAATTATCAGAAAGCTGCTCGAGTCCCTGGACTTTGGGTGCAGAAGAGAGTGGTCCCTGCCAGTTGAGCCTTGTCCCTGTTCAGCCCCACTGCTGTGGAGGCAATGGCCTCTTTCTCTTCCTCCTCCTCCTCCTCCTCCTCCTCTTCCTCGTCCTCCTGTTTTCGCATTCTTGCTGAGGGCTTGGCCCAGCCAACTGTGAACGATCATACCAGACAGGCCAGGCCGAGGTGGGAGCTGTGAGGTGGGGCTGGGAGCCCGAGGTGACTCGAGTTACATAAGGACCCTTGGGACAGGGGACAGTTACGTAACGGGGGGAGAGGAGGGCAGGGTGGCAAGGGAAGACACCGGGAGCCGGAAGAGGACGGGGACAGAGCAGAGGAAATTGTCACCCCCAGCCAGGGGGCTGCTGTGCAGGAGGAAACTGGGAGGGGTGGGACGGGTTCCCGGGTCCTGTCACCTGCCCCGCTGCTAGTGCCCCTGCCCTGGCAGGCTGCACCCTCCACTCTCCTGGCCCCACTGAGCGCAGGCGGTTCTGGGGGCCCTCTAATATCTTTTGCCATTGAATTAACCAGGGCCAGCTTTAGTTACTTGATACAGAATCCTTCCCTGCCCCAATGCTGGAATGGATAGGGGACTAGAAACTTCTAGGCACGTGGTAGGTGCTCAATGTATGCACGTTGAGTGAATCAACACACAGTGGGTGCTTATGCATCTTCTTGTCCTAGTTTTCACTGGCATGCTTTTTCTACCTAATGACCACCGTGGTGGGCAAGTGGCCCAGGGAGTTACTCTTCTCCATCTGTTCTCTGCTGCCCACAGGGGGACGGTCCTGCTAGGATGTTCATTTACTCAGCCAGCAAACACTACCAGGGTGCTGCACCAGGTTCCAGGGATGCAGCTGTAAACAGGATAGCTGTGCTATTCGCCCAATATTTCCAGCTTGCCACCTTCTGAACCCCTGGTAGAAGGAACCATAAGACTGTTTGTGAGTGGGTGCGTCTTGTGGCACTCCTGACTGGTGAGTCGTGCCAGAGGTGACTGCTGTCACTTCTCGGAAAAAGATTTCATAACTGGTGTGAGGACTTCCAGTGCTCTTTCCTCTTGGTACCCTGTAAGATGGCGGCTGCTGCCCTGCCAGCCTGGGGACCCTCGTGGGCGTCTGGGTGCCTGGGCGGCCACAGCGAGCAGAGACCCACGAAGGACATGTTGCATGGACAAGAAAGGAACTTTGCTCTTCAATGCCACCGAGCATCGGGGTGTTTGTTTCTGCAGCACAGCCTGGCCTCTCCTGACGGTTTGCACCGGGCGAGCCTTGCAGGAGTCTGCAGTGTGGACGGGGAGGCGCACAGGTGACTGCGTGGACTGCCTCAGTGGCCTCCCCACTGTAGCGGGAAAAACAAACGCAGAACGCTTCTGACATCAGACGTGTGCGGCTCCTTCCCCACACACCGAGCAATTCTGCAGCCCCACCTGCGTGTTCTCCAATTCCATCCAATTCTGACACCATCCACCTGGAGTCAGCATCAAGACCCCGCTGGTTAAAGGGCTGAGTCCCACAAGGCTACGCCCCCACTATAAACGCCAGGCACAAGTGCAGGGTGTCACCTGTGCTTCCGACCGACCGGCTATAAATTGAGGGCTCCCATGGCCCCTCCTCAGGTTCTAGCATTTGCTAGAGGGGCTCTCAGAGCTCAGGAAAGCACATAGTTAAGTTTACTAGCTTATAGGCCGGGCACGGTGGCTCACGCCTGTAATCCTAGCATTCTGGGAGGCCGAGGCAGGAGGATCGTTCAAGGTCAGGAGTTCGAAACCAGCCTGAGAGACAGCGAGACCCCCGTCTCAACTATAAATAGAAAGAAATTAATTGGATGGCTAAAAATATATAGAAAAAATTAGCTGGGCATGGTAGCACGTGCCTGTAGTCCCAGCTACTTGGGAGGCTGAGGCAGGAGGATCACCTGAGCCCAGGAGTTTGAGGTTGCTGTGATCGAGGCTGATGCCATGGTAGTCTAGCCCAGGCAAGAGAGTGAGACTCTGTCTCAAAAAGGAAAAAAGAAAAGTTTACTAGTTTATGATAAAGGACATCACAAAGGGCACACGTGCACAGCCAGAGGAAGAGGTGCACCAAGTGAGGTCTGGAAGGGTCCCGCGTGTAGGAGTTTCTGTCCCCATGGAGTAAGCCACCCTCCTGGCATGTGGTTGTTTTCACTAACTTGGAAGCTCTTCAACCCCTTCATTGAGGGTTTTTGTGAAGTTTCCGTCACGTAGGCATGGTTGGTGATTAACTCAATCTCCAGCCCCTCTCCCTTCCCAGAAGACGGGGGTGGAGGCAAAAGCTCCAAGATTCTAATCCTGGCTTGGTCTTTCTGGTGACCAGCCCCCATCCAGGAGGCCCAGTGACAGTCACCTCATTGGAACAAAAGAGGCTCCCATCGCCCAGGAAATTCCAAGGGATTAGGAACTCTGTGGCAGGAACCCGGATCAAAGACCAAATATTTGATCAAAAGGTGCATCTAGCACCCCTACTGTTCAGAAAATTACAAGGATTTTAGAAGCTCTGTGCCAGGAACCAGAGGCTGAGACCAAATATATGTTTCTTATTTTATCACCACATCAAACCCGCCCTCTGGCTTCTGGCTGGGTTCAGCAGCAGACTGGAGAAGGAGGAGACTTAGGTCAGGGTATTTATTCCTCTGGCTTCCTCCTTGTACCGGCTGTGGCCCCCACCCGGAACTCATTCCTCTTTGTGGAGCAGCCAGTTCTGTAAAAATCTCTCTCGTTTGGGTGTGAAAGCCCCATGCCACATGGAAAGGCCACATGGTGGAGAACTGACATGTTCTGGTCCACAGCCCCAGCTGAGCTTGCGGCCGCCAGCAGCACCATCTGCCAGCCGTGTGAGAGAGCCACCTGGACACCCAGCGCAGTCGAGCCAGCCCTCAGATGACTGCGGGCCCCGCCCACAACAGGAGAGCAGAAGAATCGCCAGCTGAACCCAACCAACCCGCAGAATCAGCAGAGATAATAAGACTGTGTTGTTGTTTTAGGTCACTAGGTTTTGTGGTTCTTTGCTACTCAGCAGTATTAATCCAAATAACATTCTTCACATTGTCCCATTTGGAAAGTGTCATCTCTTTTACCAGGACTCTGACTCATACAACCATAAATAGGTAATTATAATGGATACAGTATGTGCTCAGAGAGAGGTAGTTTGGGGAGCTCAGAGGAACGGTTCTTACCTTCAACTTGGGGGTCAGAAGAGGCTCTAGAGAGGCCATGTCACCTAAGCTGATCCCTTAGGGATGACTAGCAGTTGGCTGGGCAAAGACCAGGGAAATGGTCCTCCAGGTATAGTGAACAGGACAGGCAAAGGCCTCGATGGCATCCGAGGAGCTTAAAGAAGTCCAAGGGGCTCGTGCCCAGAGAGCAGGCTGGTGGGGAACCAAGAACAGGGTGGAAGGATGGGGAAGGCTGCTGCCCCATGGTTAGGAGTTTAGGTCTGGTCCTGAGGGCAGGGGGTGGCCATCGGAACATTTTAACTGGGCTACACGGTCAGAAGCATGTTCTGCAACTCTCCTTCTGGCTGCTGGGAGGAAGATGGGTTGGGGACCTGCAGAGATGTCTCTGCAGTTAGATAGAGGGAAAAAGGGGCTGATGACTGGATTTTAGCAAACCTCACCATGTCCACAGTCAGCCTCACCAAAGTGGCCGCATAGGGACCAAGGCAGGGGTAGGGGGTTCGGTAGGGCCTGGGGAGACCAAGACCCCTGTCCCTTCACTTCCATTCCCTAATTTTATTTTTAATACAGTTTGTAGTAAAACAGTGCTCCTCCCAACCATAAACCAACATATCCTTATTGTAGAAAATCCAGAAAATACTGTAAATTTCAAATGAAACAAATTCACCGTGACCCTGCCACTCAGAAAGAACTGCTTTTTTAAATATCACATATGCTACACATACTTTATTTAATTCATATTGTATTGCTGTACTTGAATTCACTTATATGTGGTTTTAAGTTCCGATGCAAACATTTCACACTGTATCCTGAATATCAAGGCACACAGTTGAATGTTATTTGAAAGCATTGTAGTGACTGCATCATGTTCAACTGTCAGACTAGCTAGATGATTAACCTGACAGTGGTTTTGTGTTGTTTTTTTTAAAGCAAGAGCCAAGTTTACTAAAGTAACGAAAAAACAGAAGGAAGGCTTGCTCCATAGGCAGAGCAGCAGCTGCCTCTCAGAGCAACAGAGAGTAGTCTGTAAGGATGTTTTCTTACAATGAGTTTTATGCGTGAAATTTTATTAAAACTAGTTTATGAGCGTGGAGTTTTGTCTCCCTGGATCTGTGATTAGGTAACCATTTTTCTTATTGTTGTACAGTTAGATTATTTCCAAATTTCCCTGCTTATTAAAAGTTCTGCAGCAAAGGTACTTGTTTATGTGAATTTTTCAGAAGTTATTTCTTGAGCTGAATTTTGAAAAGCAGATTTTCTGTATTGGGGTGTATGAAGACGTGTAAGCCTTCTAATCCGGAAAGTTTGTAACAATGCACAGTACTTAAAGTTACTATCTTTTAAAATTTATTTTTTGGTGGATAATATGTTTCCATGGTTGGGAAACAGCTGTAACTTTGTTATAAGGACACCTGTCAATCATGTATATCGATCATCTGATAACATCCCACACCTCTCCCGTAAGGCCGCCCCTGGGCCGGGCCAATAAAAGGAAACCACGTGGCAGTCCTCAATGTCCTTCCCCACTTGTGGCGACTGACCTCTTCCTCTCTGGAACGTACTCTTGCTTTGTATAGCTCCCTTCTTTGCTGCAATAACAGCCGTTTGTGTGGAATTGTTTCCTGTCTGTGGTCTCTCTGTCGCGCTGGCCCTGCTGGTGAATTTTCCAAGCAAGGAGCCAGAGAACCAGGACGACAGTCTGTGAGGAGGCCGGGCCTGACAGTCATGGACTGGATATTCGAGTCCAACTTTGTGTCCAAAACTCAGATGTTGAAATCCTAACCCCGAGGTATCAGGAAGTGAGGCCTTTGGGAGGCGGTTAAGCCATGAGAGCGGAGCCCTTATGAATGGGATTAATGTCCTTCTAAAGGAGACCTCGGAGCCTTCTGTCCATCACGTGAGGACACGGCGAGGAGATGGCACCTGTGAGCAGGAAGCAGGCTCTTCCTAGACACCAATCCGCCAGGGCCTCCATCTTGGTCTCCCTGGCCTCCATGTGAGAGAGAAACTTGTGTTGTTCATAAATTTCCCAGGCTCGGGTATTTTGTACTAGCAGCCTGAGTGGACTAAGGCAAAGGGATTCGAACTTCTGATGTACTGGGATAATCTTCGGTGAAACTGGGATCTGAGCTTGTGTCCTGGGCTGAGCGTCAGGGCAGGGATTTCTCTTTAGGGGATTGGTCCCTCCTGCCACAGTGTGTTGCTGAGGCTGATGGCCCCTTGGGACTCAGCCCCTCGGGCTGGTTCGGCGTCTGGCAGAGCAGCCGCTGAGCAGGGGAGTGTGGGCGTGGGCGTGGGACGCCTCTGCAGCCCTGGGGGACCAGGGCAGCTGCACCCACGTGGCGGTGGGTGCAAGACCCTCTTTTCAGACCCTCCTGAATATTTGATGAGCTCTCTGTCTTGACTCAAAAAAAAAAAAAAAAATCCCTACTGACTTTCATCTCCTCCATTGCCCATAAACTTTGTCCTTTTTTTTGAGACAGAGTCTTGCTTTGTAAGACTAGAGTGCTATGGCATCAGCCTAGCTCACAGCAACCTCCAACTCCTGGGCTCAAGGGATCCTCCTGCCTCAGCCTCCTGAGTAGCTGGGACTACTGGCATGTGCCACCATGCCCAGCTAATTTTTTCTATATATTTTTAGTTGGCCAATTAATTTCTTTTTATTTTTTTAGTAGAGACGGGGTCTTGCTCTTGTTCAGGCTGGTTTTGAACTCCTGACCTTGAGCGATCCTTCCGCCTTGGCCTCCCAGAGTGCTAGGATTACAGGCGTGAGCCACCGTGCCCAGCCAACTTTTGTCCTTCTTCACGCACCCCTCTTCCCTTGGTTGCACAGCAAAAGAGGGGGCTGTCCCGTGGGAGAGGGGGGTGCGGGAGAGGGGGAGGCTTCCTTTCCCACAGGCTCTAACTGAGAGCAGCCTGTGTCCCTGGGGAGGGCAGTTCGCCCTCCTCTGCTTCTCTTTGGGGGTGCTGCTCTCCAGCATCGGGGCAAAATGGCCGTGTGGGTGGACGTCAGAAGCGGTGGTATCTGAGCTGACCTTTGGACTTCAGAGACCCCTGTGAGACAGAACAGTCGCATGAGCAGGGGTCTTAGTCAGCCTGGGCTGCTATAGCACAATGCCATCGCATGGGTAGCTTAGACAACAACACTTATTTCTCACAGCACTAGAGGCTGGAAAGTCCGAGATCAAGGTGCCAGCATGGTTGGTTCTGGGGAGGGCTCTCTTCCTGGCTTGTAGACGGCCGCCTTCTTGCTACATGATACGATGGAGAGAGAGAGAGTGAGAGCGAGCACTCTGGTCTCTTCCTCTTCTTACAAGGGCACTAATCCCACCATGGGGGCTGCACCCTCATAACTGCATCTCAACCCAATCACCTCCCAAAGGCCCTACCTCCTAATGCCATCGCACTGGGGATTAGGGCTTCAACATATGAATCTGGGGGGATGGAAGGATTCAGTCCGCAGCAGAGAAAATATGTGGGGGCTCCAGGTGAGCAAGAGGTGATGGGTGTGTGCTCAGCAGGAGGCTCGAGGCCAGCTGTGAGGACGCGCCCCTGCTGGGCTGCTCCCCTGGACGGGAGGCGGAGGCTGGCGTTGCAGGCGGGTACCGTGGGAAGCAGGCTCGGAGATGGAGGCTGGCACACAGGGAGGCTCTGGGGAGGGTTCTTGGGATCAGCACTCTGGGAGGAAGGGAGGCAGCCTGGGCAGAAGTTGGGCCTTGGGGCTTCGCAACAGCTCTGGGGCTGGGCTGGGCCCGCAGAGTGGTCCCGCACTGGGGCCTGGGGCTGGGCCCTGAGCTCACTTTGGTGCTGGCTGACTGCAGCCCCTGGGTGTGTCTGCTCGGCCCCTGCTAGCCTCCGCGGCTCACCCGGGTGCTGGCAAGACCTCCCTCCCCCGGGGTCTCGGGCCCCTGGCCACCATCCCCTCCCTTCCCAGGCTGCACCTGTTGAGTCTGACCGTTTCCCATCAAAATGGGCCACAGGTGCGCAGGTGGACTCACCTGAGCGCTAACACCCTCTCCCCTCTCCCCGACCTGGCTGTTAGGCAAGCAGCCCGCCTCCTCCTGGTGACCCGGGCCATTCTTCCTGCCGGGGCGGGGGCTCCTTTCTCTGCCTGTGCGCCTCTCTCGCCAAGAGGAGCCAAAGGGGCCAGACGGCAGCTGTAGCCTGAAATTACATGGGAGGTCGCCTGTGTCCCTGGCGGAAATGTTTTTCCTCTCGCAGCCAAACCCCCGACGCCCTGCAGAGCGCAGAGCCCCGGCTGAGTGGCGGCGGTGGCGACCCAGTTGCAAGGGGCTGTTCTCGCCCTGGTCGGCACTCGGGGCTCCACACCCAGCCTGCCTCTCAGATCTCTCCCCCCAACCCCGGGGGGCACTGGAGCATGCAGCCCTGGTCAAGGTCATGACTTGTCCTCTGGCTCCACTTTCTAGTCTGCTGGTTCACTTTCAAGCTCTCATCCAGTGAATCCCTGTTCTGCCTCTCTTAGACAGCATTTCCTGGGGTTCCCACTTGGGGGAGACGTCTCTCTATGTCCCGACTGTTAAATGCTGGTCTTTGGTCACACATCTCATTTTTAATTTTTTTTTTTTTGGCCTGACAGTATCTTTGGCGTGTCCCACGCTTTGGACTTTGTTATAAGTAAGTTGATGGGATCGAATGGAGCAAGTCGTGTAGTATCCCTGACAAATGTTTGAGCCAACGGCCTCTGCACTGCCCAGAGGCACACGGATCCCTGCGCTCTCAGACGGGACAAGGGACACATCCTTAAAGGTGAGTGAGGACATCACACACTTTTGAGAATTCATAATATGATTTACAACATGTATGAATATATATTTGTGTTATTAGTTTATTCAGTTATTCATTCATTCTTGACCCTATCCACCCTCCCCTCCAAAAAAAAAGAACCAGAAAACAAAACAAAAACCAAGGCAAGCCCATTACCTATTGAATAGCTTTGTAAAACAACATAATTTAGTAAGCAATCAAATCATAGCGTGCTTGTGGCTGGATTTGCTTGGGGTCCCAAAGGCCCAAACACCAGCTGGTGATATATCAACACATCCACGATAGTGCAGGTCACTGTTTGAGTCGCCAGCTGCATAACAAGCTCCTCCAAAATGCAGCAGCTTACAAATGCAGCCACTGCTTTGCTCATGACTGTGGGGGCTGCACAGGGCTTGTCTGTGCTCTTCGTGGCAGCAGCCGGGGCTGGAAGATCCAAGGAAGCCTCTCATGCCCCGGGGCCCCGTGTGCGTGTGGACTTTCTCTCCTGCAGGGGAGCCGGACTTCCTCACGCTCTTCCGGGCCCCGGCTGCGTTCTGAGCCTCAAACAAGCCTCTGCTGCATCCTGCTTGCTAACGCACCATGGGACAAACAGGTCACATGGCCAAGCCACGTCAGCGTGTGTGTGTGTGTGTGTGTGTGTGTGTGTGTGTGCGCGCACGCGCGTGCGTGCGCTCTGCAAGGCACTGCAAGGTGGCCTTCCTAATAACCTGCCTACCAGGAAAATAAACTATCAAATTAGAAAGAGAAACAAACTCACAGCACACAGTTGCCCTTTTGAAGGGAAAACTCACAGCACAACTGCCCTTTGTTTTGTTTAACTAAATGCCTGGGGCCTGACTTGTTATCTCTGGGAGTTCTTTCTCAGCCTTTGCGGAGGGAGGGGTGTGAACTCCCTGCTCCAGCTCTCAGCCTCAGTTCCTGCCAAAAAACCAGATTCCAAGGACTCAGATAACCCAGCCTCAGAGAGAAGAGAAAAAATATAGAACACTTGCACCCGCTTCCCCGCTGCTGCTCTGCTACCGGTCGGCCAAAGCGGAGGGGAAAAGGCCATTTTTATGCTTTAAAACAGTGGTCCCCAACCTTTTTGCCACGGTTACATGGAAGACAGTTTTTCCACGGGCCAGGGCTGCGGGAATGGGGTGTGGTGCTAGGGGTGGTGGCGCGGAGCTCAGGCCATGGACCAGTATGGGGTCATGGCCGGGGGGGTGGGGGTTTGGGGACCACAGCTTTAACAGTCCAAGGAACTTTCCCTCGACTGCCTGGCATTTTCACTCCTTCATTCTTATGCCATGGCCCCTCTCTCTGTCTCTCTTTCTTTCTCAGGAAAATAAATTAATTTTGTATTTCTTTCTCTCCTAAACTCTGTGTGAAAATCTCTCTCCCCCATGCTGTGACCACCTAGCAAGTTTCCACCCTTTCAGGCACCCATCGGGGACCGCTCCTGTCATTGTCCACAATAGTCACTTCCATCTCTCTCGAGGGAATAACGTATCAGACAGAGCTGGGCTTGAATCCTGCCTCGGCCACATGTAAGCTTATTTATGGGCTGAATCGCACCCCCTTCCGCTATGGTCTGAGCGTGAGTCCCTTCCAAAATGCATGCTGAACGTGATCCCCAGCGTGGCCGTATTAAGGGGCAATCGGATCACGAAGTCTCTGCCCTCATGAATGGATTAATCTGGTCATGGATTAATGGATTAGTGGGGTATCACAGGAGGGGGACTGGTGGCCTTATAAAAAGAGGAAGAGAGACCTGAGCTAGCACGAGCACGCTCAGCCCTGTCACCACGTCATGCCCGGTGCCGCCTGGGGTCTCTGCAGAGGGTCCTCACCAGCGAGAAGGCTCTCACCAGACGCACCCCCTGACCTTGGGCTTCTCAGCCTCCATAACTGTAAGAAATAAATTCCTTTTCTTTATAAATTACCCAGTTTCAAATATTCTGTGACAAGCAACAGAAAGTGGACTAAGATACTCCTCCTTCCCAAATTTATATGTTGAAGCCCTACCCTCCACCCCAGGACATTAGAATGTGACCTTGTTTGGAGACGGGATTTTTACAGAGGTAAACAAATTGAAGTGAGGCCATTGGGGGTGGTGTCCTACTCTAATATGACCGGGGTCCTTACGAAAAGGGGAAATCTGGATGCAGAGACAGACGTGCACAGAGAGAGGATGATAAGAAAAGACACAGGGAGAAGACAGCCATCGGCAAGCCCAGGAGAGAGGCCTGGAACAATCCTTCTTTTACAGCCCCTCGGAAGGCACCAACCCTGCCAGCACCTTGACTGTGGGCTTCTGGCTTCCAGAACTGTGAGACAATGAATTTCTGCTGTTTAAGCCATCCAGGATGTGGCATTTTGTCATGGCAGCCCTAGGAGGCTAATACATAGCTCCAGGACCTCGGACAAGTTATACAACTTCTTTGTGCCTCAGTTTCCTCCTCTGCAAAATAGAGCTAATAAAAATACTGGTATGACTTGATACAACGTACGATTGATGAGCACGTCGTACTGACCAGGCCCTGGGGACACAGCAGCACAGGAGACAGATGAGGTTCCCAGTCTCCTGGAGCTCGCCTTCAAGGAAGGCCCACAGAAAATAAGCAGGCGAATAAAATAATTGAGATAATTTCAGATAGCGATAAGTGCGATAAGGAAAATAAGATAAAGTGATGGGAGTGGGTGGGGGCTCCTCTGGATACGGTCGTCAGGGCCGGCCTCTGAGAGCAAGGACCCGAGGGAAGAGAAGGAGCCACACGTGGAAGATGACAGGGAGGGGCCGTTCCGACAGCAGAAAGAGCACGTGCAAAGGCCCTGGGGTGGGAATGGGCATCGCCTGTTGGAGAAACAGGAGGAAGGACAGAGTGGCTGGAGCGCAATGAACAAGGTGGAGGGGGTCCGGTCACAGGGTCAGGGGAGGGGACGGAGGACCAGATGCTGGGGGACCTGGCAGTCTGAAGTTCGGGTTTCGTTCTGAGCAAAGGGAAGACCTTGGGGGGTGGAGGGCAGAAGAGGGGTGAGGTCTGATCTTTGTATTAAGAAAGTCACTGTGGCCTGGCTTCCCCCACGGCGACGCCTCTGATGCTCCGTCAGGGGTCAAATTGTCCACCAAACCCAAGGGAAACGGGAGAAAGAGCGGCGGGCTTGGAGCGAGCCACACCGGAAGGCTGAGAGCGTACACGACGGCCGCCATGTGCTCGCTGGCCGCGTGTGCAGCAGCATTCGGCGTGGGGCGAAGCATTTAGTTCTAGAAGAAAACATTTCATAGTAAAACCGTGTTAGAAAGAACCTGTGCTGCCCAGGGCTGTGCTGAACAGGAAATAGGTGCAATTCACCCGCAAACACCTGCTCCACGCCTTCCAGGGTGTTAGGTAGGAACGGCTTCCCAGGGCTGCCGTGGCCCAGCACTACAAACTTGGTGGCTTAAGACAACAAAAATGTATTCCCTCACCGCTGTGCAGGCCAGGAGCCCGCGGTCCAGGTGTCTGCAGGGCATGCTCCAACCGAGGGACCCAGGAAGGAGTCCTTCCTTGTCTCTTCCGGGTTTGGGGGCGGCAGGCATTCCCGGCTCGTGGCCGCATAACTCCAGTCGCTACGGCCCGCGTGCCTGTGCGTCTCTCTGCGGCCTCTGCTCGTCTGATAAGCACGCCAGTCATTGGATATAGGCTCCATCCTAGCCCGGTATGACCTCGTCTTAACTAATCCCATCGGCAAAGACCTTATTCCCAAAACAGATCGCGCGCTGAGTGGACGTGAATTTTGGGGGGACAGTTGATTGAGAACGTGCGTGACCCCCCACTGCAATCCCGTGAGGCGCACAAGGAAGGGACTGTTTTTATCTTTGACAGCTGAGAAAACCGAGGCTCAGAGCGTCTTAGCAGCTCAGCGGGTGAGCGAACCGTGCATTCGTTTACTCAATAGATAAACAGGGTGCGGGCCAGGTGCGTTCCTGGGTGCTGGGGACGCAGCAGCGAACAAGACAGACGAGGATCCCTGTCCTGCTAGAACTTACATTCTCGTGGGGAGAGAGACGACAAGCAAAAGCCGTGCAGCCTAAGGCGCTGACCCACACAGTAGCCCCGGCGGGGGTGAGCTGGGTGTTGAAAACCAGGCTGCCGGCGGCGCCAGCTTAAACAGGGCTGTGAAAGAAGGGCACATCTGAACTGTCGAATCTTGCCAGCCCTCAAGGGCCAACGGGGGTTCCCACCGTGTCTTTTGACTCCCAGAGCACTCCCGCCCCAGCCCCTGGGCAGCAGGTGCAGGGAAGCAGCCTGCAGTGGAGCACAGCGGCCACAGGGTGGCGGTGTCTCCCGCAGGTGTGGCTCCTCGCCCGGCTCCGGGGGGGGCCGGGAGGAAGCGGTTAACACAGGTGTCTTCTCTTTGTCCTTGGCAGGACCGCGACTTGCAGCTCCACTCCTTTGTGTTGGATGGCTCTTTGAGCCTCCACTTTCTGCCTCCCAAGGATGAGTGAGGGCGGGGGCTCAGGGTGTGGGGAGAGAAAGTGGGACTCTACCTAGGGGGCTGTTGAGGGGATCACAGTTTTAGGGGTTGGGGGTGGGATAAGGAGCTCGACCTCTCAGTACCTGCGTTGGTGCATATTTACAAGTGGTTCCAATTTCGGGGAATCGGATTCACCTGGTCTCAGAGCCCACCGTCTAGCTCTGTGATCCTAACCTCTCAGAACCTCAGTTCCCTCCTCTGTAAAATGGGTCTAATAACATCTCGGATTGACTGAGATAACCCAGGTAAGGAGCCCAGCCCGGTGCCCGGCACGTTACCAGTGTTCACTGTCATACTGGGTGGGGTGGGGTGGGGTGGGGAGAGGAGCCGAAGTCAGAATGGAGGTTGTGGGAGGGGGGGCTCAGAAATAGAGCAGGTGGACACACCCAGTCGTTTTCCTGGGTGGGCGAGGGAAGGCTGAGAATCCTGGCTTTAAAGGAGAATTCAAGACACCGTAATAACCGCAGCAGCTGCTGTTTCTTGCATCCTGGCGTTATTTCATTCGTTTCTCACAGCTGTCGAAGGGGTGCGAGTTATTATTATCCTCGTCGCACAGCTGCAGTGACGGGGGCTCAGAGAGGAGAGCACCTTGCCTAAGGTCGCATAACGGGTGAACCTGAGCTCCAACTTTCAGATGCCGCCGTGCTGGTGGTGTGAGGCCTTAGCTCGGAAGCATCTCGCGCAGATGGACAGATCTTCCCTGGACGCTCGGTCACCTGGCACCTGCTCAACACTGGGGAGCCGCTGGTCAGGAAGAAGGGGGCGGCTGTCCCCGTCTGATGGCGGATGCTGGGCCCTCGGCAGACATCCCCGAGCTCCAGGCTGGCCCAGAAGGAGTGAGGCTTTGACAGTTGAGTTTGGGCGTCAGCCCGGGGAAGCGATGCTGGGTGCGTTGGGGACAGGGGCGCCAGCTGGTTTAAAGGAGGTGTTCTGGGCTGAGGTGTTCTGGGCATGCGCGTGTGGGGACTTGGCGGTCCCGTTGCAGGTGGCGGGAGGTGGGGAGTGATGGGAGGAGGAGGAGGCTGGGAGACGAGTCAGGGAAGGCGGGCGGGCTCTGAAGGGGTGGGCCGAGGAGCTGAGCTTGGATTTCACCCCTGGGCAGTGGGGAGCCATTGATAGTTCTGAGCAGGTGACTGAGGATGCTGGCTTTGGATTTCACTGAGACTGATGGGGAAAAGTCCCTGGGGCCCCGGAGGAGGTGCGACATGTATATAGGCCGCCACTGATTGGATGTACCTGTGCTTATTGCTGATTGGGTGCTCTTTCAATCCTGCCACTGATTGGCTGCTTTTGAATCCCACCGCTGGATATTGGATAACTCCTTATATTCCAGCAAGTTGATTGGTTGTGTGTAGCCTCAAGAAACGTATAAAACTGGAGAAGAACAAGGAAGCAGGTGCTCAGAATTTGATGGCATGCCCCTCTGAGCCCGCCTGCGA
The DNA here is from genome assembly GCA_008750895.1 of Mirza zaza. NCBI lineage: Eukaryota > Metazoa > Chordata > Mammalia > Primates > Cheirogaleidae > Mirza > Mirza zaza. Next base: position 146,850 of record VSMD01041393.1, read on the forward strand.
AATAAAGGCCGATTCTCCGACACTCTGTGTGCCCCTTGGTTTTTTCCCCCATCAGTCGCTGTAACACTCGCTGTAACAAGACCAGGTGTGGAATGAACTGGAAGGGAAAAAGAGCAGGATAAGTTGGGGACAGGTGACACAGTGACCTCAATCGGCTGCTCATCAGACTCCTGGGGGAGCTTTAAAAACGCTGATCTCTGGGCGCCATGCCGAGAGGTTCTCATTAAATTGGCCTGGGGTGCACCCTGAACCTCAGCGTCTATTACGTATGTGTTAAAATCTCTGGTTTAGGTTAGGACTGCAGTGATAATGGTGGCTTAGATGCAAAAGTCATTAGTTAGAGAAGCTCTTCAGAGGAAATGGGTGCAATTCATGGGGCTTTCCTAGCTGCTTCTGTGACCGATTAGTACCAACCATGAGGTTTGAGCCTGCTGGTGGTAAGAGGCGTGGGTTTTGATTCCCTAGGTAGTGTTTCTTTAAGCCAGAGTTGCCCCAGCTTTCCCTGAAGATACGACCCATTTGGGACCCTTGTTAAAAGTGCACACTCCCGGGCCCCCTTCTGCCTTCGGAGTCCCCTTCCCCCAGCCATTCTTACCGTCATGCCATTTAGGGCTGCCGGGCCTTACACGCGAGCGAGCATCAGAATCACCTGCAGGGTTTATTAAACCGGTATGTTGGGTCCCCACCCCCAGGGGTTCTGATTCAGTAGGTTGAGGCAGGACAGAAGGAGAATTCGCTTTTCTCACAAGTCCCCGGCGGCGATGGTGCCGTGGGTTCCTGGAACACACTCTGAGAACCACCGGCCAGTAGCAGCGGCTCTCAACCCTGACTGCACGCCAGGGCCCCCGAGCGTCAGAACCGCTGGGGTTATGACCCAGGCATTAAAAACAAAACAAAACACCCCCCAAACAACCAAAACCCCTTTCCCCGGCGATTCCAATGAGCACTGTTATCTTAAACTCTGAGCTGGTTATCAAACATGCAGAGCCTTAGGCCCGGCGAGGTGGTTCATGCCTGTAATCCCATCACTCTGGGAGGCTGAGGCGGACGGATTGCTACAGGTCAGGAGTTCGAGACCAGCCTGAGCAAGAGCGAGACCCCATCTCTACTATAAATAGAAAGAAATTAATTGGTCAACTAATATATATAGAAAAAATTAGCCGGGCATGGTGGTGCATGCCCCGTCTCTACTATAAATAGAAAGAAATTAATTGGTCAACTAATATATATAGAAAAAATTAGCCGGGCATGGTGGTGCATGCCTGTAGTCCCAGCTACTTGGGAGGCTGAAGCAGAAGGATTGCTTGAGCCCAGGAGTTTGAGGTTGCTGTGAGCTAGGCTGACGCCACAGCACTCACTCTAGCCTGGGCTACAAAGCGAGACTCTGTCTCAAAAAAAAACCAAACAAACAAAAAAGCAAACAAAAACAAACCCCACAAAAAACATGCAGAGCATTTAGACCCACTCTTGAATTAGAAGTGGGGCCACAAATCCTTGCATTTTAAATGATGCACTTTTTAATCCTGGATGCACTGAGATTTGAGCATCAGTCTCTGGCCACACGGCTGCCGCCATCCCACAAACCCCACTGCCCTGGGAGAAACGATGTGGAAATGATTAAAGTCATCTAATGACACAATTAACAGCAACAGCTACTGAGTGCTGAGCCCTGATGCAGACTGGGATATTCAGATACAGATACTGTATTTCCCAGTACAGCCATGGAAGTGGAAGTGGAAGTTACTTAGCCCCAGTTGACAGGCGAGGAAACTGAAGCCCAGAGAAATGAAACAACCCTCCTGGGGCTCACCCTGTTGGTAAGTGGCAGAGCCAGGATTCAACCTACAGTCTCTGGAACTTTGAAGGCTGTGTCTTTTGCGCCAGGAGTGTTGCCTTCTGCGTGCGGGCTCTTCTTCGGGCAAGAGATGGGGCGGGACTTGGGGCCACCGTGCAGAAGTGCACACTATTTTGTATCGGTGGGGGTGCAGCCTCACTGGTGGCAGGGCCACCGCAGCCATCGAACCTACGAGGAGCAAGATTTGCGAGGGCCGGTCACCCGGCCTGTCTCTTCTGGAACTGGCTCGTCGGTATTAATGGATGAGCGGGGCCTCGTTCCAGCAGCCGTAATTAACGTGCTGACTGCCGAGCTTCTCCCAGCCTGAGTCGTCCGACTAAGCCGCAAAGCATGGCCCGATACGGCTCATCTGTTATGCTGCTCCGCGCCCCAGGCCTGGGAGAGAGCCGGCCCCAGGCCGGGGGAGGTTGGCACCGATGAAGGACTACTGGCATTTTCAAGCCAACGGTTCCGTGTGGGCACTTAGCATTCTCCTCTGTCTGGCCTGGCATGGACTCCGTAGACTTCACCAGTGGCGACAGAAGGAAGACAGGCACTTGGGGTGTGAGATGAAGTTTGGGGTCACGTCCACGCGAGCTGCTCAGAGCTCAGCAATAGAGGCTTCCGATCAGGCAGCCTTGAGGTTAAATCCCTGCTCTGCCCTTTTTTTTTGGGGGAAAGTGACCTCATCTCTCTGAGCCTCGGTTTCCTCCTCTGTGAATTGGGGACAACGATGGTGCCAGCCTCATGGGGTCACGGCGAAGGTGAAATGAAGGCACGGAGGCAGAGGCCCTCAGCACCCTCCCTGGCACGAGGCGAAGCACTCAATAACTAACTGCTCGCTCTTGTGAGTATTTACCTACGTGTTCACTTATTTATGGGAGGAACATGGCCCAAGAATATATACAACACTCACCGGGAAGAGGAATCATAAAAATAGGCTTAGCAAATCGATGGGGAGCGAAACGGTGCTGGTTCCTGGAGCCCTAGCGTGGGTTTTATCGAAGTGCAGAGCAGTCAGCACTTCTGCCTGGGGGTGGAGCTGATTCACTCTTGGAGCAGAGAGAGCGAAGTGGAAAGTGTGCGAGGCTCTCGCCACGCACCCCGGAGGTCTGGTAGCCCCCTGGGGTGGCTCTGCCCAGCCTAGAACTCCCGTTTCTAGTTTGTGCTTGGGGTAGGGATGTGTCTGTGGGTGGCTGGCGCCGAAGATCATGGTGTCAGGAAGGACGCTAGGAGCAATTCCGATGAGCCATCCACTGTCTTTGGCGATAGCCACAATTGTAATAGATACCATTTTGTAAAAAAGATGTTTTATTTTGTATTATTTAAAAAAATTTTTTTTGAGATTGAGTCTCACCTATGTTGTCCAAGGTGTACTCGAACTCCCAGCTTTTGAGCATTAACTCCAACTATTTGTTCAAGTCTGGGGATGTAACCTTGACTGTTGACCCTGGGCAGCTCTTTAGAGACTACATGTCCCAGCCTCTCTTGCAGGGTGTTACGCTCCTGGGACCAATTTCTGGCCAATAAGATGAAAGTGGACTGGGCTATTCTGTGAGGCTTATGATCAGCTCCTGAAGTGGGTGGGGGAGAGTTCCCTTATTTCTCTGATGTCCATGCCCTGTTTTGTTGTCTGTGATGCAGATTCAGTGGCTGGAGCTCTAGCAGTCATCTTGGGCTGTGAGACAACCTTGAGGATGAGAGCTACATGCTAAAGGGTATGGAGCAGAAAGACAGAAGGAGGCTGGGCTCCTGATAACTAGGGGAGCCCCCAGATCAGGGCTGGGCTGCCTACCTTCTAATTTTCTGTGGAATGAGAGAAAAAGGAAGTTCTGTTTTATTAAAGCTTCTAAGTCAGTTCTTTGTTACTAGCAACTAAATAAAATTCCTAAGTAATACAAGGTCTTGGTTTAAATATCACTTTCTTGAAACGGCTTATATGAAACCCCAAAGAGATCCCTCCTTTTTTTTTTTTTATAACACCTGGTTCTTTTCCTGCATTGTTTCAATTCCAATGAAAAGAAATATATATAGCTGTAAAATATAAGTGTGTAATATATGCTATCTATGTGTGTCAAATTTGAATATCTTTAAAATGAAATTTATTCTTTTAAAATTGTTAATTATTTATTTTAAATCTGAAGTTTGAGTCAAGAAAATAATGATGATTAACTATTATTAGATGATCATTACTGAAAATTTTGTCATTCATCACACATACTGTCTCACATTTTACTACTATTTTTCACTTAATAAATGCCTTGGGATTGTGTCATTGATCTGACCCCTCCTTTTATTTAAATGGTTGCCCAGTCAAGTAGTCCACTGTATGGCTGTACTGTAATTCATTTAACTGCTCTCTTATTGGGAAATGGGTTTTTTTTTTCCTGAACTTTTGCTAACTCAGACAATGCCGCAGTGAACATCCTCGTCCTTCAATCCTTTCATTCGTGTGCAATTATGTTGGTTGGTTAAGTCCCTAGAAGTGAAATTGATGCCTCAAAGATTAAAAGAATCTGTAATTTTCATAGATGCTGCCAAATTCCTCCACACGAGGTTGTACCAGTTTGCCTTCTACCCAGCCTGTTTTCCCATGACTTTATCAGTGGGTTACCAAGCTTTTGGATGGGTTATTTTACTTAGATTTTTTTTTGGTATGCATTAAATAATCATCTTTCATAGGGTTAAGAATCATTTGTACAGCTATCCCTTGGCACCTGCTGGAGGATGGGTTCCAGGACTCCTCTCCGCCCCCAGGCCAGATGCAGGTGCTAAAGTCCCTTATATAAAATGGCATAGTGTTTGCATGTAACCAACAAACACCCTCCCATATATAGTCTCTAGATTACTTATAATACCTAATACAATGTAAATGCTACGTAAATAGCTGTTTACTGTTTTGTCTTTTATTTGTATATTTTTACTGTTTTTTTTCCTCCCAGTGATATTTTTGATGTCCAGTTGGTTGAATTCACGATCGAAGAACCCCCGGATGGGTGGGGTCAGGGGTGATGGGATTACCTTTTCTGTCAACTCTCTGTCATTTTTCCCTCTCCCTCCCCCCCCCCCTCCCTCCCTCCCTTCCTCCCTCCCTCCCTCCCTCCCTTCCTCCCTCCCTCCCTTCCTTGTCTCACTGTGTTGCCCAGGCTAGAGTGAGTGCCCTGGCGTCAGCCTAGCTCACAGCAACCTCAAACTTCTGGGCTCAAGCCATCCTTCTGCCTCAGCCTCCCGAGTATCGGGGACTACAGGCATGCGCCACCATGCCCGGCTAATTTTTTCTATATTTTTTTAGCTGGCCAATTAATTTCTTTCTATTTTTAGTAGAGATGGGGGTCTGGCTCTTGCTCAGGCTGGTTTCAAACTCCTGACCTTGAGCGATCCGCCTGCCTCCGCCTCCCAGAGTGCTAGGATTACAGGTGTGAGCCACCGCGCTGGGCCTGCAGTTTCTCTTTGGAGGGGAGTATTGGTCTTTTCCTTATTTGTTCATAGAAACACTTTATAAACTTAAAAAAAAAATCTTTAGAGAGGGGGATCAGTGCAATGTCGATGATCACCAAACTTTTGGCCTTCGCCAGTCCGACAGGTGAAAAGAGCATCCCACGGCGGCGCGCCCGTGCACAGGTGGGCCGAGCACCCACCTGGCGCCTGAAGCGCACTGGCATTCATGTCCCTCTGCAAGCCTCCCGGGCCTGCCTGCAACGGCGCGGTTCCCGCCCGGCCGTGTGCGCGTGTCACCTGCTGGCACGTCTCTGCAATGCCCGAACGCGGGCCCCAGGCCTGGACGCCCAGTTCAGGGGGTCAGGGCGTTTCCAAAGAGCCCCCCCCCCCCCCCCCCCCCCCCCCCCCCGAGCTGATCCCGACCAGCTCCCGCGGTTGCGAGCCGGGGGCCTTGGCTACCCAGGGGCCGCTTTCGGGGCGCCGGTTCCTGCGCAGTAAACAGGCGGCGCCGCAGGAAGGAGGCGGCTTATGTGGGAACGGGATCGATAAACCCCCTGGCTTGGGGTCCGGTGGGGTTCGCACAGGGAGCCGAGCAGCGGCTGGCCAGGCTGGTTGCCATGGCAGCCGGCCAGTGCGTGGGCGCCCGGTCTGGGAGTCGCGCTCTAGGGTCCACGCGTGGCCGCCCTCAAGGTCACGGCCCGCTGGGGCACGGGGTGGCGGACACCGGGCCTCGGACGGGCACACAGGGCGGGGGCAGGGACTCGGCAGGGACAGCTGCCCAAAGGGACCGTGGCTGGCAACTGCGCGTGGAGGAAGAGGTCCCCCGACCCTTCCATCTCGCCCTTTCTGGGAGAATTCAGGGCGTCCATCAGTTGATTTTAGAAGAAGCAGACAGGAAGAAAAGGGTTTAGGAAATGTAAAATCCCGGTACTGCTGTTTTGTCTGAGAAGCAAAGCTTGGAAATGAAGAGGCTGCAGAGAAATTAAGTTAGGGAGAACAGTATTAGAGGAAGGGATTTGGAAGGTAGTAGAATTAGACCTACTCCGAATCTCTTTGTGCTGTTT